>CAMTDV010000021.1:44284395-44530029 GCA_947069175.1 Scalesia atractyloides | reverse complement strand
TGAGATCTATGCTGGACTGCTCCACTGCAATAGTGCAAAAGAGTTGTGGGATGCGCTAAAAGAGTAATTCGGTGGAACTGGGGAAGTGATCGAAAACAATAGAGAAATTCTGAATCAACAGTATGAAACCTTTTGTCACGTCAAAGGTGAGTCTATAAACCAACAGTTCAAACGTTTTAGCTATCTCATAACTGAACTCAAACTGGTGAACGTTGAATTTCCTAATTCAACTGTCAATAGTCGTTTCCTTAGATCGTTACCAGAATTATGGGACACTATAGCTTACGTTACACGAACATCTGTTGGTTTTAAAGAAATGTCACTCACACAGCTTCATGGTATATTCCTCGCTTATGAGAGAGAGTTGAACCAGAAAAAGAAGCTACAAGAGTCTGGTAAAATGACTGATGATTGCACTTTGAGTAACACAACTCTTTTTGGCCAAGAAGAGGGTTCTGGCATTGGAAAGGATCATGGTTATGATCATTTTATTGACATAACTTCTGGAGGAAACTTTAACTCTGATTCTTACTCACCCAACTATGCATTTACTGCAAGTGGGGAAAGCCAAACCTCTTACAATCTCTCTTTTGAGTTGAACGATCTTTAACACTTTGAACCAACTGATTTGGAAGGGATGGACATTTTGCATCAACTGGCTCTATTAAGTGTTAGAGCTAGTATATTTTACAAGAGAACAGGTAGAAAATTCCCTGGGTTGCTTGGGGGGTTGAAAGTTGGGCTAGACAAATCTAAAATCAAGTGTTATAAGTGCAATAGGTTAGGACACTTTGCCAGCGAATGCAGATCTCAAACTTCAGGACCTATCGTAACACATCCTGGCCCTAGACCTCAGCACACACAAAGCATTGCTCAATATTCCCATTATACCCCTACTCATCAAGTGCAAAACACTGCTCACTATGCACACCCTGCTACCACTGTTTCGGTGCATTATGTTCAAACCATTGTTCCACAAATTCAATATGTTCAAGCACCACCACCTCAAGTGCATGTGCAACAAGCACCTCATGCCACTCAAACTACTCAAACCACTGCTCCGGCAGAGGTTAACCAGCAAAGCTTTCTCATTCAAGGCTATGTTGATTGGAGTAGTTTGCCTGAGGAATTATCTGATGAACACTTTGCTCTTATGGCCAAAAATGATTTTGAAAATGAAACTTTTTGCTTAATAGCCTTAGAGACAATTGTTGAAGGTGATGAGTCTGTGGAACAAGTGTCTAAATCTGATGAGTTTCAAAGTTGTGATGAAGCAGTGGTTTCAAAAGATACAGTTGATGAAGAAAATAACTCTCTATCAGATCCATGGGATACTAAGGTGTGTGAAGATGATTGTGACTGTGCTCTCATGGCTGCTTCTATGGTATCACCCAATATCCTCAAAGATCCGTGTTCTGAAAAATGCATCATAGATTTTGCAAACATAAACAGGGTAAATGAAAACCTTAGAAACAAATTTTGGAAGATGAAGTAAATTTTGAAAAACTCACAAAAGAGTTGAAAACAAAGTTGGTTAACAAAGATTCTGAAATCAGGAGTCTGAAGCATGAGGCAAGCGTAACCAACGACCAACTCCAAACTAGGGTTGAGAAATACCAAGTTGGCAAAAAGGAGTTAGAATCTACCCAAATCACATGCAAAAAATGGGTAGAGTCTTGTAAAGGTTATGAAATTATGTTAGAAAAACAGATCAAGAGCAGCATAAAATTTGGCATTGGTTTTAAAAAAGATGATCAAGTTTCTGAAAGTGTTGCTAAAATTTATTCTGAGGTGGTTGAAATTGTCCCTAAAAATTTGGCTGGTGAAGAAATAAAAGTCACAGATAAAAATGGAAACAAAATCATTTTGGAAAAAACATGAGGGATCCTCAACTTTTGAGGAGGTTGAGAAATATTAATTTAAACCCACATGGTCAGATGAGTGTGACATTTTAGAAAATTTCAAGCCAATGGACTTCTCAACCACTAATGGTGTTAAGGCACCAAAAGCAAGGGTCATTCGTATTAAGGATCTTCCAGTAGGTGTTACAACATCTGCTGAAAAGAATTCTGAAAAGGAAAGAAAAAGGAAAAGGTCAAAAACTTGTTTTGTAACTTTTGTAGAAAAGAAATCATGTCACTGAAAACTGTTTTTTGTTAAAAGCTTATGGCATAAACAAAATTTGTGTGATCCTAAATTCTTCAAAATATATCATCTGTGATAAAACAAATCACAAGACTCATGAGTGTGTTTATCTTCAAACCTATGACAAAAAGGTAAAAGAGATTAAACAAAAGCTCATGAAAGTCAAAGTTCAAGCTCTGCTAGAAATAAATCTACGCAGACCTTTGAACCTGTTGAAACATCTGTTACTAAAGCACTGACCAAAACCTCTGTTCCCAGAGAGGTACAAGTGACAGATGCACCACCTACAAACAGATATCCAAGAGGATATGACCAACCTATTTATCAAAAGGTTCCTCTTAGTTATGAGGGTTGCAAAAAGCCCTTAAAGCCAAGAGTCAATAGGCATCCTTATGGCTACCAACATCTGAAAGGAAATGGTTCACAACAGTGGTTACAAAGACCAATTCAAACCACTGACCATTCTCCTGAATTTGAGATTGGACAATCTATGACCCCATCCAAAGCCATTTTGGCTTTGGAAAACCACCTGAACTAATTGTTTACTTGTGTATAGGGAGCTTCTACTTGCCTTGATAGTTTATGGTATGTAGATAGTGGAGGCTCCAGGCACATGACAGGATGTAGAGCCCATCTCAAAGATTTCATGGCTCATGGAGGGGGTGATATATGTTTTGCTAATAATTCAAAAGGGAATGTGTTGGGGTAAGGGTGTGTTCAAGCTGGGAAACTAAAATTTGTAAATGTTAATCTCATTGACAATCTAAAATTTAATCTTCTGAGTGTTTCACAAATGAGTGAAAAAGGATATGGATCCTTCTTTACAAAGAAAACATGTCAAATTGTAGGACCAGAGATTGTTAAAAAGATTGATCAAATCATTGCTGAGAGTAAAGCACAACTTGTTGCTCATAGGAGTTGCAATTGTATGTGGTTGATATGTTGAAGGATAACCCAATGTCTAATGCATGCTTGTTCTCAGTTGCTTCAAGCAAAGAGACAGAGTTATGGTATAGAAGACATGGGCACACAAATCTAAAAACTATCACCACTCTCTCAAAACAAAGTCTTCTCAGGGGTTTACCTCAAAAACAATTTACTTGTGAAGAACATTGTGTTTCCTTGTTAAAAGGAAAACAACATAAAAGTTCTTACAAATCCATTGAAGAGTCCAAATCAACCTAGTGTTTGTAATTGCTGCACATGGATTTGTTTGGCCCTATAAAAATCATTAGTCTCATAAAGAGAATGTATTGTTTGGTCATTGTTGATGAATTTTCAAGGTTTACATGGACTTTCTTCATGCATTCTAAAGATGAAACTGCAGGCATTTTGCAAAATATTTGTAAAATAGGTTGAAAAGCAATTTGACCTTCCAGTAAAAAAATTTAGAAGTTACAATGGGACAGAGTTTAGGAATAGGGAGTTAGATGCATTCTGTGAGTCAAGAGGAATTGTTAGACAATATAGCATTTTAAGGACTCCAGAACAAAATGGGGTGGTTGAAAGGAAAAATAGAACTTTAATTGAATCAACAAGAGCTATGCTTGCAGACTCAGGTTTACCCTTGTCTTTTTGGGCAGAGGTTGTAAACACAGCTTGCTATGTTCAGAACAGAGTTTTGATTAACCCCTGGCATCAAAAGATTGCCAATGAAATTCTTTACAAAATCAAACCTTTGATCTCATATTTCAAAGTTTTTGGCAGTCCATGCTTCATTTTAAATTTAAAAGATTCAATTCAAAGTTTTGCAGCCAAAGTTGAGTGTGGTTATTTTCTAGGATACTCAACCACTGCCAAAGCCTATTGAGTTTTTAACTCTATGACAAAGTGCGTTGAAGAAACTCTGAATGTGAAGTTCAATGAACTTTCTTCATTGATAATCCCAGCAAATCCTGCCAAGTTGTTTGACTTAGAAAAATTTACATTTGAAGATGTGTCTATCAAGACTAACCATGCAGGTACATCACAATCAACACATCAAGATCAAGGATATGACTATGTGCTTCCAAACTTCAAAGTCAATCATGCTACCAGAGGATCAGATGTTAGTAACAATGGGGAAAGCTCAGCTGGCTCAACAATTGTTGATCCACAAACCTCTGCCAGCTCACAAAGTCAAACAACTGTTGACAAAAGTCCACACAATGTGAACAAAAGTCAACACAATCACACATCCATACGTCCTATACCTCCACCACCATTCCAATCAGAGGCTGGACCTTCAAATTCACCAACAGATGATAGCTCAAATGATACACATTTGCAGCCTTCACCTCAACATGCAATTGTCCCAACCAAGGTGATTTAATTTTCCTCAAAAGTCATCCGTTGGATCAAGTTATTGGCAACATCAATGCGGGAGTGCTCAAGAGAAGCCAATCCTAAAACATGTCTTTTTGCTGGCTTTCTATCACTCACACAACTTGTCAAGTACCAAGAGGCACTAAAAGACAATAGTTAGGTAGAAGTTATGCAAGAGGAGCTCTTTCAGTTGAAAAGACAAAAAGTTTGGGAACTTGTACCACTGCCAAAGGATGTATGTCCAATTGGCACAAAGTGGGTCTTCAAAAACAAGGCTGATGAAAGAGGTATTGTTGTCAAGAAGAGGGCATTGACTATGATAAAACCTTTGCTCTAGTAGCAAATTTAGAAGCCATCAGACTTTTCTTAGCTTTTGCTGCTAACCATAACATCAAAGTGTTTCAAATGGACATAAAAAATGCATTCTAGTATGGAAAGATAAAGGAAGAAATGTATGTGTGTCAACCTTCTGGATTTGAAGATGCAATCTATTAAGAGGTAAAATTGATAGA
This sequence comes from Scalesia atractyloides, assembly GCA_947069175.1. Lineage (NCBI taxonomy): Eukaryota > Viridiplantae > Streptophyta > Magnoliopsida > Asterales > Asteraceae > Scalesia > Scalesia atractyloides. The sequence continues at coordinate 44,525,068 of CAMTDV010000021.1, read as the reverse complement.
ACCTTATTTTTGAAATGGAGAGGAAAAGATTTGATGCTTGTCCAAATTTATGTGGATGACATCATATTTGGATCCACATGCATTGCCATGTGTGAAGAGTTTAGACAACTCATGGCAGCAGAGTTTGAAATAAGTGCAATGGGTGAGTTACAATGTTTTGTTGGTCTTCAAGTTAACAAAAGCACAATGGCACTTTCATTCATCAAAATAAGTATGCCAAAGAACTGCTTAACAAATTTGATATGAATGACTGTAAACCTTGTAGCACACCCATGGTGTGACATCCCGGTTTTTCGGATAACTTAAACGCAATACTTGTCGAATAAATGGTATGTTACATATTAAACGTGTACGAATTAGTGAATACGTGATGTGTGATTACGTGAATTGTTTTAGTTACAAAATATATATATATATAATAAATATGTACACGAACAAACCGAACTCCTTGTGACTCTAGGAAACCTTAAACCCAAGTCTTCGGCCGCGAGATTTAAACCTTAAACCTTAAGCCATTCTCGGCCAAGTGCAAACCAAACCAAACCAAACCAACCCAAACATATCTCGGCCGCAAAGATCAAACCCAAACCGACCCATCCTAGTTCCTCGGCCACGAATTCAAATCCAAACCGTAACCCTATCTCTCCTTGCGCTATATATATACACACACCCATGCATGTTTCATTCACAACACAAAACCCTAGGGAGAAAGAAGCCGACGGCAGCCTCTTCCTTCTTCAGATCGATCGAGATCAGCCTCTTGTTCACCTTCTCAATCGCAAGCAAACAGCCCTACACTTCCTTTGATCGCGGCAGTTTTTGCTGATCACTTTCCCCGATCGCAACCTTCATCACATCCGGATCATTCTTGTCCAAGTCTCGGCTTATTTACCTAGTTATCAAAGGTTAGAATCCAGCATATGTTACAAGATCATATTCGGTTAGATGTGTGTTGATTTTGTTGTTTGTTTCGGATTGAATGATTGAATGAAACGATTGTGTTGTTTTCGGATTATATATGTTTTAATCGGCTGATTTATCACAGTTACAAGTATGATTGTTTTCGGAACATGTAAGTTTGCCAAGTATGATTGAACGAAAAGTTAGACTAGCCGATTTGTTAATAATGGTTGCATTGGATGGTTGTATGAAAATCTGAAATCATAAGCTTTGTTTGTTTGTAAAAACTAGAAGTATGAACTAGGGTTTGCATGGATATGTTGTTAGTATTGATCTATGATTAGAAATCGGTTCTTGCTCGCCTAGGTTGATCATAGGAACGGTTTATGCAAGTTATGGTAATAATATGCTGAAAACAGTTGCTGAGTAATAGTTACAGCCGACTTCATCTGGCTGTAACTCGATCGTTAGTTGTCGAAAAACGGATTTTCTGATGTCTAGAACGTAGAGATTTGAACAACGAATCTAATGGCGCTGGATTCATATTTTTCTGAAGTCGTTTGATATTTTTAAAGGACCAAATAAGTTCAGTAACTAAAACTGTGAAAATCCTGAAATTTTGTTAGTTGTTTATCGAGTTGGATTATAAAATCAGTAGAGAGTTGAGTCATGATTTTTGTACAGCAACTAGGTATGGAAATTTCCGGGCAACTCCAACTGGAATTTTGTTAATTGGACGATCAGTGATTTTTAAATAAATTCTTCCGTGGACTGCAGTCAGAAAGCGATAAATCTGACTGCAGCCTAGTATATTAATATTTATGGTTAATTGGTAAAGATTTAGGACTTGGAAAATTTATATAAATTTCTACAGTATAAATGTCACCTACTGTAAAAATATTGGAATTTTTGGAACATTGGAACTATTTTATAAAAATCGTAGAAAACAGCTGAATTATGAGTATTAAGCTGAAAATTGATAACTTGTGATTGTGTGCACCAAGGTGTTGCATGGATTGGATTATTTTCATGATAAACTGTTTTGATTACTATGTTCACATGAGTATATTGGCATGCATGTTTGAGTGTTAGATATGTTGTTTGTGTGTATCACTTTGTGCGTAAATTAAGTGTAGAAATTGTATTGGTGTGATCACACACTGACTTGAAATCAATTGGTTTGTTAGGACGCGAATAGCGGTCCCATCCTTTACAACTTCTTTGCTACACTAACCGAGCAAATAAAGGTGAGTTCACGGCCCCTAACTTTATCCGGTTTTTAAACAACAGGGGGAGAAACATGTATACACTCTTCAAACTCAATCTCTTTACGTTATACGAATTTAACGTCACATAACTATTCGGTAACTAAGTTAATGTTAATGTAATGTTATGGTCACTAAGCAGCTTTATCACTTAAGTCCTCGTCAATCTCTCGGATCGTTAGTATTGGGTTTAATAGCGGGGGAGTTATAAGTAGTACTACTGGGCCCGACAAGCCCCATCCGAGCTAGTCGCGCTAGCCGACCGGGTATGGTCAACGGGTGAATAATTCGGCCTAACTTCGCCATGGTCAGTGATAGGCCTGGCAACACGGAGGCACAACAGTCAGCTTCGATCGCGAACACTTACGTGACATAACTTTAGGCTAGCTACCTATATATGTTAACATTGAACTTAATTACGAAACGACTATATTATCCCGGGTTGAGGATAATGGAAACAACAAATTATTATTCCGGGTTGGAATAATGGAAACAACAACTATATTATCCCGGGTTGAGGATAATGGAAGCAACAACTTATTATTCCGGGATTGGAATAATGGAACCAACACGTTATCCCGGGTTAGGGGTAACGGGGAAAACAAACTATAACCGAACAAACGAATTTATGAAAACCTGTGAACTCACTCATCTTTAATGTTGACACTTGTTTCTTTACATGTTTCTCAGGACGCTAGGAGCTCTAGGTGCACGCACATGCATTGAACAAGACATCTTTTATCGAGTCTTATTTATAAATATTGTTTTGGGGGTTTTTCATTTGTTTTGGCGTTTGTGTTGGCGCCCGCTTCACTACTTATTTATGCTTCCGCTCAAACTTTAAAAACTGATGCTTCTGCTAAATATTGGTAACTAATCAAGACAATATAAAATCTACGACAAATGATTTTTGAAAACGTATTATCAAATCATATAGAGTCGTTCGACGTACTAGTGTTTCAGATTCTGGTTTGTTCACACGCCTCGCGGTAAAACTCCGCAAGTGGAAATTGAGGGTGTGACAGATTGGTATCAGAGCCACTAGCTATAGAGAACCAGGTTTGCATTAGAAATAGACCTAAACTATAGCTGATTTCATGACACTAGACTTAGTTTGGCACCGAACTATTATATTGTTATGCGATGTACCACAACTGTGTTATGTAGATTATGACTTAATAATAAGAAATGAAAACAACTCGTAACTAACTACACGACCTAACAGGCAATGTCATCATCATCATCGTCATCATCATCCGACAAACTTACGCCACCAAGAGCGCCAGGAAAGGCACCTATGATGGAACCCTTACCATCTTATGGCGTGGAGACACGCTCAGCTGCGAGGAAAAGGCTCGCTCTGGGGAGGAGTCGTCATCACGCCCAACCATTGCTGTGCCGGTTGAACCCGTTAACCCTGTAGAAGTAGGAATTGACCTACTTAGAATCATATTACATAAATAACAAGCACAGATAGAAAGAATGCAGGAAACCATCCTAGCACAAGGATGGATGATCCGACAACTGACAGGTAAAACCGACTCGCTCGAGGAAGAGCATCATACGAGTAAGATAGCTCGTAACACCATAGCCAGAGATCTGCGTGCTGAGCAGATAAGAGCCGACTGGCTTGAGGACAGAGTCCTGGAAAATAGTTGGAACATTCAGGAACTGCAAAATCAAGCACTTGCACCAGCACCGGCCCCTCCAGTGCCGGTAGAGGAGGATCCGGAAGAGGATCCAGAGGAGGACCCTGAGGAGGATCCAGAGGAGGATCCGGAGGAGGACCCAGCTGTAGAAGCTGGAAATGCCGCGCAGGATGACGGCAACGACAGTGACTTGGGGGATGGAGACGTAGACGACTGACACGTCTCGCTTATTTTATTTATTTTCCTTCAGTCTATTCATTTTCCCACTTGTGTTTAAACTTGAGACTTTATAGTGAATTCATATGTTTGATTTGCACTTTTGTAAGATGTTGAAATTTCAGTTAATCAAGTATTTCTTTTGACTATTTAACATATTAAGTTGACATAACTTGATAATTATTAAAGTACGAAGTAGGATAACTATATTGGATATATAGACTTATCGGGGTGTGTTTGTGTTGTGTTTCGAAGATCTAAATGGCAACCGGACGACGTGGAAACCTTAACTTAACGCCCGAAGAGCTAGCTGCTATGATTCAAGAGCACGTGAACGCAGCTTTAGCAGGTGCTCAGAACCAACCGGCAGGTAACCATTATTAAATTTTCGTGTGAAAATCTAATAGTTGGGCTAGTAGGATTCCTCGCTGACTACCTATTCTCTGTCAGCAGGAGGGGGCTTTAACCCCTACAAGATGTTCCTCGACGCGAAACCAAGCAAATTCTCGGGGGCGGAAGGACCCATTGGACTGGTCCGCTGGATCGAAAATCTGAATCCGTTTTTGAAATGTGCAACTGTCTAGAGGCCAACAAGGTCAAGTACGCAGCCTCAACACTGGAAGATGGGGCACTGACATGGTGGAATGCACAAGTCCAAACACGTGGACTTATAGCTGCGAATGCAATGGCCTGGGCCGAGTTCAAGGCCCTAATCAAAGAGGAGTACTGTCCACGAGACAGAGTGCAACAGTTGGAGCAAGCCTTATGGAACCACAAGATGGTGGGATCGGAAATTGAAGCTTACACCGCAAAACACCATGACTTGGTATTTCTATGTCCCGATTTGGCCAACACTGTGGAGAAAAGACTCGAGTTCTATCTTGGGGGTCTGGTTCCGGAGATTCAGGGTATGGTAATGGCTAGTAACCCTGCAACTGAACATCAAGCAATCCGATTGGCTCACAAACTCACCGATAAGGCGGTGGAGCAAAAGAAGCTGCCAGCACGGGGTACAACTGAAGTTGCCCCGGATAACAAAAGAAAGTTTAAAGACACGTCTGCTCGACAGTCTTCATCATCCCAGCCGCAGCAGGGGAACCAGAAACGGTTCAATCATTACAATAGCCACCGGGGTCACCAAAATCAGTCCGCCAACAACAACAACAATAACCAGAATGCAGGCGGCTATGTAGGTCGAAAGCCGCAGTGCAGTCGCTGTAATCTTCATCATCACGGCCCTTGTGCCGGAAATCGCTGCCAACGATGTGGCAAGGTGGGACATGCGGCAAAGGATTGTCGTTGGGAAATCATGTCCCGACAAAATCAAAATCAACCCCAAGGTCAGCAGCAGGGTATTAACCGGGGATGCTATCAGTGTGGTACACTGCTCACTTCAAAAGAGACTGCCCACAGCTGCGTAACAACAACAATAATGGTGGAAACAACCACAACCACAATAACCACAACAACAATAATAACAACAACAATAATGGAAACGGTGGCACAGGAGGTGCCAAAGGTCGCGCATTTACATTGGGCCGCGGAGAGGCCAGAAACGACTCGAACGTGGTCACCGGTAAGTTTCCCCTTAATGAACATTTTGCTACTGTGCTTTTTGATACGGGTGCGGATAGGAGCTTTATATCTGAGTCTTTTAGGATGAACCTAAATCTCACGCTTAAACCATTAGAGACCCCATATGTTATAGAATTAGCCGATGGTAAATCTGTAGATGTGACCCAAATAGTATCCGGCTGTCAACTCAAACTCGCGGGCCACACTTTTACCATTGATCTGATGACAACTACCCTGGATAGTTTTGACGTGGTAGTCGGAATGGACTGGCTATCCGACGTCCGGGCTGAAGTTCTCTGCTTCGAAAAATCTATTCGTATTCCGCTCTCTAACGACGAAATCCTGACGGTACAAGGCGATAAGGCAAGCGCCGTCACCAACATCATCTCTTACATGCAAGCGCAGAAGTATCTTCGGAGGAAGAACTCCTTCGCTTTACTCGTACTGATTACCGAACAGCCTAAGGACGAGAAACGTATAGAAGACATCCCTGTCGTCCATGATTTTTCCGATGTATTCCCAGAGAATTACCTGGTCTTCCACCCCATCGACAATTGGAGTTTGAAATCGAATTGGCGAACAATGCGACTCCTATCGCCAAGGCTCCATACCGCCTAGCTCCAGCCGAGCTGCAGGAGCTGTCTACCCAACTTCAGGAACTATTAGAGAAAGGGTTTATCCGACCAAGCGTTTCGCCATGGGGAGCTCCAGTCCTTTTTGTCAAGAAGAAGGACGGGACTTTCCGCATGTGCATCGACTACAGGGAACTCAACAAGGTTACTGCCAAGAACCGATACCCGTTACCTCGCATCGACGATCTCTTCGACCAACTTCAAGGGTCAAGTTACTACTCCAAGATCGATTTACGGTCCGGTTACCACCAGCTACGCGTCAGGGAGGAGGATATCGCCAAGACGGCATTTCGCACTCGGTATGGCCATTACGAGTTTTTGGTCATGCCCTTCGGTCTCACCAACGCACCTGCGGTGTTCATGGACCTCATGAACCGCGTGTGTAAACCATACCTCGACAAATTTGTCATTGTGTTCATCGATGACATACTCATCTACTCCAAAAGTAAAGAAGAGCATGCTGAACATCTACGATTACTGCTAGGATTACTCCAACAGGAAAAGCTATATGCCAAGCTTACGAAGTGTGATTTCTGGATTCGGGAAGTTCAGTTTCTCGGGCATATCGTGAATGAAAGGGGAATCCACGTGGACCCTGCCAAGATTGAAGCCATCAAAAACTGGGAAGCACCCAAGACACCGACGGAGATCCGCCAATTTTTGGGATTAGCTGGTTACTAGCGAAGTTTCATCGAGGGGTTTTCAAAGATCGCACAACCGCTTACTACCCTCACCCAGAAAGGTATCAAGTATACTTGGGGTAACAAGCAAGAAGCAGCATTTCAATTGCTGAAACAGAAACTTTGCAGTGCACCCATTCTGTCCTTGCTGGAAGGGACAGATGACTTTGTAGTATATTGTGATGCTTCCATTCAGGGATTGGGATGCGTACTCATGCAACGCGATAAGGTCATCGCGTATGCGTCGCGACAACTAAAGGTTCACGAGAAAAACTACACGACGCATGACCTGGAATTGGGAGCAGTAGTGTTTGCACTTAAGATTTGGAGACACTACCTCTATGGAACGAAGTGCACAATCTTTACGGACCACAAGAGCCTCCAACACATCTTCGATCAGAAGGAGTTGAACATGCGATAGCGTCGCTGGGTCGAACTCTTGAACGATTATGAGTGTGCCATTCGGTATCACCCGGGTAAAGCTAACGTGGTAGCTGATGCCCTCAGTAGGAAGGAACACTTGAAACCACGTCGTGTACGAGCATTACAACTCACTATTCATACGGGGCTACCCGAACAAATACGCGACGCCCAGTTAGAAGCAGTTAAGGAGGAAAACATCAAAGCCGAATCGGTGGGAAAAATGGAACGCGATTGGGAAGTAAAACCCAATGGAGCCCGGTATTTCATGAATCGCATATGGGTACCTCTCTACGGAAACCTCAGAGAGCTAGTCATGGACGAAGCTAAAAAAAACCCGATACTCTGTCCATCCGGGTTCGGATAAGATGTATCAAGACCTTAAAGCTGCGTATTGGTGGCCCAACATGAAAGCCGATATAGCCATCTACGTGAGTAAATGTTTGACTTGTGCAAAAGTCAAGGTAGAGTATCAAAAGCCATCGGGGCTACTCCAACAACCTGAGATCCCAGTGTGGAAATGGGATCAGATCTCAATGGATTTCATCACTAAACTCCCGCGAACTTTGGGTGGTTGCGATACCATCTGGGTGACCGTGGATCGTTTAACTAAGTCCGCACACTTCCTAGCTATTAAAGAAACAGATAAGATGGAGAAGTTGACTCGCATCTACATTAAGGAAGTAGTTTCTCGGCACGGAGTGCCAACATCCATCATCTCAGACAGAGATGGTCGCTTCACGTCCAACTTCTGGCAGTCACTCCAGAAAGCGTTGGGAACACGCTTGGATATGAGCACAGCCTATCACCCTCAGACTGATGGTCAAAGCGAAAGGACCATACAGACCTTGGAAGACATGCTTAGAGCATGCGTAGTAGACTTCGGAAATAGTTGGGAAATCCACCTGCCTCTAGTAGAATTCTCATATAACAGCAGTTATCATACGAGTATTTCGGCAGCACCGTTTGAGGCATTATACGGTCGTAAATGTAGGTCACCGGTCTGCTGGGCAGAAGTCGGTGACAGTCAACTCACAGGCCCTGAATTAATACTTGAGGCTACTGAAAAGATTGTACAAATCAGAAACCGCATGGCGGCGGCACGAGATCGACAGAAAAGCTACGCTGATCAACGACGCAAACCGCTCGAATTTCAAGTAGGCGACCGCGTCCTACTAAAGGTGTCACCCTGGAAGGGTGTAATCCGCTTTGGAAAACGGGGCAAACTAAACCCACGGTACGTAGGCCCGTTTGTAATCTTGAAACGTATTGGACCCGTAGCTTATCAATTAGACCTTCCTGCCGAACTCAGTGGAGTTCACAACGTATTTCATGTGTCAAATCTGAAGAAGTGTCTATCAGACGAAACTCTAGTCATTCCATTGGATGAGATCCAAGTGGATGAACAACTACACTTCGTGGAAAAGCCTATCGAGATCATGGATCGTGAGATCAAGACTCGAAGGCACAACAAGATTCCGATCGTTAAGGTTCGTTGGGACTCAAAGCGTGGACCGGAGTTCACGTGGGAAAGAGAGGACCAAATGAAAAGCAAATACCCACACCTCTTCGCAAATGAGCAGCAATCTAACGATACCAGTAACTAAATTTTCGGGACGAAAATTCTTTCAACATGGGGATGATGTGACAACCTGGAAACTTCTCATACTTTCGTGTACTATTGTTAACTAAATTCTCGTGCATGGCACTTGGAAATCTTTGTGTATGGCACTTGGGAACTTCTTGTAACTTCGCGTACCATCATTAACGAACTAACTCTTTGTGCGTGGCACTCTAAACATGTACGCTACATTCTAAACCGCGTTTACTCAATTTTCGGGACGAAAATTCTTTCAACATGGGGATAATGTGACATCCCGGTTTTTCGGATAACTTAAACGCAATACTTGTCGAATAAATGGTATGTTACATATTAAACGTGTACGAATTAGTGAATACGTGATGTGTGATTACGTGAATTGTTTTAGTTACAAAATATATATATATATAATAAATATGTACACGAACAAACCGAACTCCTTGTGACTCTAGGAAACCTTAAACCCAAGTCTTCGGCCGCGAGATTTAAACCTTAAACCTTAAGCCATTCTCGGCCAAGTGCAAACCAAACCAAACCAAACCAAACCAACCCAAACATATCTCGGCCGCAAAGATCAAACCCAAACCGACCCATCCTAGTTCCTCGGCCACGAATTCAAATCCAAACCGTAACCCTATCTCTCCTTGCGCTATATATATACACACACCCATGCATGTTTCATTCACAACACAAAACCCTAGGGAGAAAGAAGCCGACGGCAGCCTCTTCCTTCTTCAGATCGATCGAGATCAGCCTCTTGTTCACCTTCTCAATCGCAAGCAAACAGCCCTACACTTCCTTTGATCGCGGCAGTTTTTGCTGATCACTTTCCCCGATCGCAACCTTCATCACATCCGGATCATTCTTGTCCAAGTCTCGGCTTATTTACCTAGTTATCAAAGGTTAGAATCCAGCATATGTTACAAGATCATATTCGGTTAGATGTGTGTTGATTTTGTTGTTTGTTTCGGATTGAATGATTGAATGAAACGATTGTGTTGTTTTCGGATTATATATGTTTTAATCGGCTGATTTATCACAGTTACAAGTATGATTGTTTTCGGAACATGTAAGTTTGCCAAGTATGATTGAACGAAAAGTTAGACTAGCCGATTTGTTAATAATGGTTGCATTGGATGGTTGTATGAAAATCTGAAATCATAAGCTTTGTTTGTTTGTAAAAACTAGAAGTATGAACTAGGGTTTGCATGGATATGTTGTTAGCATTGATCTATGATTAGAAATCGGTTCTTGCTCGCCTAGGTTGATCATAGGAACGGTTTATGCAAGTTATGGTAATAATATGCTGAAAACAGTTGCTGAGTAATAGTTACAGCCGACTTCATCTGGCTGTAACTCGATCGTTAGTTGTCGAAAAACGGATTTTCTGATGTCTAGAACATAGAGATTTGAATAACGAATCTAATGGCACTGGATTCATATTTTTCTGAAGTCGTTTGATATTTTTAAAGGACCAAATAAGTTCAGTAACTAAAACTGTGAAAATCCTGAAATTTTGTTAGTTGTTTATCGAGTTGGATTTTAAAATCAGTAGAGAGTTGAGTCATGATTTTTGTACAGAAACTAGGTATGGAAATTTCCGGGCAACTCCAACTGGAATTTTGTTAATTGGATGATCAGTGATTTTTAAATAAATTCTTCCGTGGACTGCAGTCAGAAAGCGATAAATCTGACTGCAGCCTAGTATATTAATATTTATGATTAATTGGTAAAGATTTAGGACTTGGAAAATTTATATAAATTTCTACAGTATAAATGTCACCTACTGTAAAAATATTGGAATTTTTGGAACGTTGGAACTATTTTATAAAAATCGTAGAAAACAGCTGAATTATGAGTATTAAGCTGAAAATTGATAACTCGTGATTGTGTGAACCAAGGTGTTGCATGGATTGGATTATGTTCATGATAAACTGTTTTGATTACTATGTTCACATGAGTATATTGGCATGCATGTTTGAGTGTTAGATATGTTGTTTGTGTGTATCACTTTGTGCGTAAATTAAGTGTAGAAATTGTATTGGTGTGATCACACACTGACTTGAAATCAATTGGTTTGTTAGGACGTGATTAGCGGTCCCATCCTTTACAACTTCTTTGCTACACTAACCGAGCAAATAAAGGTGAGTTCACGGCCCCTAACTTTATCCGGCTTTAAACAACAGGGGGAGAAACATGTATACACTCTTCAAACTCAATCTCTTTACATTATACGAATTTAACGTCACATAACTATTCGGTAACTAAGTTAATGTTAATGTAATGTTATGGTCATTAAGCAGCTTTATCACTTAAGTCCTCGTCAATCTCTCGGATCGTTAGTATTTGGTTTAATAGCGGGGGAGTTATAAGTAGTACTACTGGGCCCGACAAGCCCCATCCGAGCTAGTCGCGCTAGCCGACCGGGTATGGTCAACGGGTGAATAATTCGGCCTAACTTCGCCATGGTCAGTGATAGGCCTGGCAACACGGAGGCACAACAGTCAGCTTCGATCGCGAACACTTACGTGACATAACTTTAGGCTAGCTACCTATATATGTTAACATTGAACTTAATTACGAAACGACTATATTATCCCGGGTTGAGGATAATGGAAACAACAAATTATTATTCCGGGTTGGAATAATGGAAACAACAACTATATTATCCCGGGTTGAGGATAATGGAAGCAACAACTTATTATTCCGGGATTGGAATAATGGAACCAACACGTTATCCCGGGTTAGGGGTAACGGGGAAAACAAACTATAACCGAACAAACGAATTTATGAAAACCTGTGAACTCATTCATCTTTAATGTTGACACTTGTTTCTTTACATGTTTCTCAGGACGCTAGGAGCTCTAGGTGCACGCACATGCATTGAACAAGACATCTTTTATCGAGTCTTATTTATAAATATTGTTTTGGGGGTTTTTCATTTGTTTTGGCGTTTGTGTTGGCGCCCGCTTCACTACTTATTTATGCTTCCGCTCAAACTTTAAAAACTGATGCTTCTGCTAAATATTGGTAACTAATCAAGACAATATAAAATCTACGACAAATGATTTTTGAAAACGTATTATCAAATCATATAGAGTCGTTCGACGTACTAGTGTTTCAGATTCTGGTTTGTTCACACCCTCGCGGTAAAACTCCGCAAGTGGAAATTGATGGTGTGACACATGGAAACCTCAAAGCTTGTCACTGTTGAGGACAAAGATGACTTGGTTGATCAAACTCTTTATAGAAGTATGATTGGGTCTTTATTGTACCTAACTTCTTCTAGGCCAGATATTATGTTGGCAATATGTGTTTGTGCCACATCCCAGTCAGCACCTAGAAAGTCAAACTTAACTGTTGTGAAAAGGATATTCAGATACATAAAAGGTGCTCCCACACTTGGTATCTGGTATCCTTCTAATGGAAACATTGAGCTTTCATGTTACTCAGATAGTGATTTTGCTAGTTGCCACACCACTAGGAAGTCCACATTAGGAGGAGTTTAATTCCTAGGTGATTGCCTAGTGTCTTGGCAAAGGAAAAAGCAAGTTGCAGTTTCCACATCCACTGCTGAGGCAGAATACATTGCTGTAGCAAGTTGCACTGCTAAACTTTTGTGGCTTCACAACCAACTGCTGGATTTTGTGGCTTCAGAACCAAGCAGCTGAAAACATCATTAAAAATCATGTCTCTCACTCCACAACAAAACACATTAAAATCAGACATCACTTTGTGAGACATTGCTATGAAAAAGGTTTGATTTCTTTACAACATGTCCATACTAAAGATCAACTGGCAGATGTTTTAACCAAAGCATTAGATACATCCTCCTTTGAAAGTCAGATCTCTAGAATTTGAATGCTAAACATTGATTGAAAGCAAATTTTTGTGTTCCATGTGTAAATAGCAATAAAATGTTTTCAGAAAATCAAAAATCCATCCTTAAAAATAGTCAAAATTGAAAGTTTTTTCTATAAATCTCAAAAGTCTGTTCTATCCACTGTTCTTTCAAAACACTGATAGGCTTGAAAATTTATCCACTGGCAAAAGTGTATTCTCTGATTGGTCAAACCACTGTGTTGACCTTATCCACTAATAAGCTATCCACTGATAGTGTAAAATCAAAACACTGCTTTCCATCCACTATTGCCACACAACAGTGTTTACCAATACACCTATCTTCCATTCACTATCAGAGGATACACGTGGACAGATGATAGTCGTCAGATCTTTGCCACGTCATCTTCACTCTTTCACTTTACAAAACCATGTTCTGTTCCAATCAACGGTTTTTACTCTACCGTATCGAATTCAAAAAATTCTAAAAGCAGTTTTCTCTCAAATCTTATTCATTTTCACAACTGTTCTTCATCTTCTTCGATCACGTCGATGCTTCACATCAAAACACCATACAATTACACCGCAATCTTTGAGGAAGCAAACTCAAATAGGCAATATCATTCCATGATCAAACTCTTGAAAGAGTCCAAATAAAAACATCTCATGGAACTCACTGCTCCCATCTATCAACAATCACTACGTGAGTTCTAAGCAAATGCCAAAGTTCATTACACGAAGAAAGTGGCTTATAGTATTGTTACTACGGTAGGAAAAACACTCCTTGAGGTCACACCTGCTTCCATTTCAGAGGTTTTTGGGTTAAATGAGCTAACCCATGATACTTCTTTCCCAACCCCTGATCTACACAATGAGTTCATTGAAAGAGGGTATGTTGTCAACTTAAAGGCAAGACTATCTATAAACCTAAATTTCCTGCTGAAATGAAGTTTTTCTTTCACACATTGTTGACGTGTTTGTCTGCCAAGTCAACTTCTTTTAATGAAATACCTTTAAACATGCAATACTTGGGTTATGCAATTTTAACACAATCTGATTTCAACTTTTCCCAAGTATTGTTCAATGATTTGGTGACAAACATTAAGAACATCAAAACGAGTCGCTCACCTTTTCTTATGCACCCCAGATTTTTAAGTTTTTATCTTGAAAAGAAAATTGGTGATGCTGTTAAACAAGGTGCTGTGACTAAACATGGCAACCTAACTCAGGAAACTTTTACTCGCATCACCAATCAATCAAAGGTTTCGAAAACACAAGTAGAGGGGGAAGAGCAAATTTTAGAACCAACATCACAAGCTCAACCACAGCTACTGAGCCCACTGCTCCTGGTGATCAAAGCACCACAACCAGTGCTTTGAAACCCACACCAGCAATTACTAAAAAGAAACCAAAGAAAATATCAAAAAAGCCCACCAAACCAAGAACCAAAAAGGGTCCTCTAGAAGATGAGATCCCAGAGGTTAACCCTGTGACAACACAAAAGTCACCAGAAAACACTGCTGCTACTTCCTCACAGCAGATGTTAGAAAGATCTCCACCCTCAAACCAAACCCATATTGATTCCCCACAAAAGGAACAAGTTATAAGCACATGGACACCACTTTATGCAGCTCTAGATCCACTTGGCTCTATATTCCGCAGCCCCTCTCCCAGAGCAATGTCTCTTTCTACTCCACAACCCTCACAAACAAATATTGTTCTTCCACATACAATTATACCTTTGTTGAATGTAATTGATATGGATCATACACAAATCAGTTCTTCTCAACAACCTATCACGGAGAATATACCTCAACAAGTGACTGAGTCTGATGCCTCTATCTTTGCTAACCCATCAACAATTGAGGAGGCTACATCCCTTGGGTTACATGTAACCCTTGGTGATAATTCAAGTAGCGCAATCACTACAATTACTGAACTTCCTAGTTCTCAGTTGGACAGTGCTTACATCTATAAGACTCTCTTGAAGGCAACCACTGTTGAGGCTACTTATGTAACCTTTGTTCTAGTGGGAAGTCCCTAGTACCAAGACAAAGGGGTATCTGTGATTGAAGCAAGTTTTGAAACCTCTGCTCATCATACCACAGATAAAACTACCACAAGTGGTAGGAGTTTAGATGATCCTATTAAGTTAGGTGATGAGCTAAAATACAAGGATTTGACGGAGAGAGTTACTAAAATTGAAAATTATATGCATGAAATCAAAGAAATAATGAAGCAGATGTTAGCACACTCCAAAAGTGAATCCTCTGTTCTACCCATTGCTGAGCTATGGCAACTCATGTATCCTCTGTTTCAACAACAACGACACCATGCTGAAAAACAACATGAACATCACATGCAACAGCTCAGGAATTTAGTTGATGCAAGATACCTTGACACCACTGCAGATATAAAGGCCATCAAAGCTCATTTGCTCCAAACCACTGGCACTTCTCCTCCCACTGTGATTCTGTTTAACACAGATGATACCAAAAAGGGGGAGAAATTTAATCAAAGAGAAGTGTTAAAGCTCAAAACAGATCCATCCTCAAGACCAACAGTGGATATCCCAAGGCCAGATGGAACCAAGAAAATTGATGAGACTCAAAACATTTTGGCTAGGGAAAAGGGCAAAAACATGCAAATGGTAAGAGATGAAAGTAGAGATTTGGTTGAACAAAAGATTGCTCAACAAAAGGAAAAGTAAGAGATAGGTACTTCTCAAAAGAAGAGAGCTGCTAGAAAAGCAAGATAATTATCATCCACAACTTCCAAAACCATTGTTGTCACCCCAACCACAACCTCTGCTCTGACAAAATCTCAAACACCATCTACAACTACAACCATCACTACCACAACCACAACAGATGTTATAACTCATGTTTTGTCAACAACAGTTGATACAACAGTAGTTACAACTGATGTAAATCTATCCACTACCATGATCACATTTCCTACCATGCTCAACCAATATCCACTCCAACTAGAATTCCTGACCAACCACCATCTCCTACACTCAGATTCAAAGGGAGAAAGAGTACAAAGGTTATAAATGAAGAAGAGATCATTCCTTCACCACTTCCATTATCTTCACATCCGCTGACCTCAAACAGTTGTTATTCTTCCAACATCCACATCTTCTCAAATCACTGTAAGAAAAGTACTGTCTCTCACCACTCATTTCCCACTGGATCTACCTGTTGTTAGAGAAGAAATCAAGTTATTCTATTCTGAGGAAGATCCAGAAAAGGGACTTCCCATCACTGGAAGGATATCCTAAACAAAAGAACATAGATGAATATATGCAATTGAAAGCTAAACAAGCAGAGGATATCACCAAGAGAGATACAAAGGGAAGAACTGACAGAGAAGTACAGAATTACATGCAGTACCAGCTAAGCAAAGTCAGAAGACTTAAAGATTTTTCAAAAGACTTATGCAAAAAGCTATCAGAAAGAGAAGATGAAAGCTTGAAGAAAGACTACATTGAGCATATCATGGAAAACAAACAATACAAAGCTAGTAGAGCACAATTTGAAGATTGGACTGTGAGTGAGCTAACAGAAGAAGTTAAAAGAATGCAAGAAATGTTGAAGGATCCTCTTAAAAAGCCCACTCCTCCAGATTGGAAAAAACATAAGAAAAATATGCCTGACAAAGCTTTGAAGCTTAGAAGAACGAAGGAAGAATTGATAGCTGCTAACTATGGCACCAAGAATCAGATCACAAGATGGGAGAGGTTAAAGTGATAGATACCTACAAAAGGTTGGAAGAAAGAAGGAAGAAAGATCCTTCATTCCCAAAGAAGCCTGATTACTCATCAGAGGTTATTGTTCGACAAGCTCAAACTTCTCTAAAGTCTATCTCAACATATGCTCCTTCCACACTTGCCTTGAGTTAAAGAAAAAAACAAAGAGAGATGTCAGAAGAAGATAAACATGACTTCATCAAGCAGAGCATCATAAACATTATCCAATTTCACACTGATGAATCAAGTGACAAGGTGAGAGAAGCTTTGTCTGAAATAGCTCATCAAATCCAACCATCCATCTCAACAATAAACTACGATCCTAGAAAATCATCTGATCCAAAAATTCTAAAATGGAAAGTTGATAAAAAAACTCCGAGACCTGATGAATCTAGAGCTCGAAAAGGATGAGGATGATGTTGAGTCTCTTAACTTTGAATTACAATTCAAAGGGAAAAGTAAGAAAACTCGTATTGAGAAATAAAGATAAAAAATAAACGTGATTTGGCATCATCTATTCCAGGGGGAGATTGTTGGGATTGAACCCTTTCAAAAGGAACAGATGATATAAACGCCAAAATCACATCACATATTTGATCCTGTTATCAGAGTTTACAACTGCTGTCCAAGAACCATTGTTTGGCTTAAACTCTGCTCTTTATCATCTGTTGGAACTAAACGACAAAGGATCAAAGGTCTGTTGAAGACTATCAGTGTTTGTCCATCAGAGTTTAGTTTTATTATTAATGTAACAGTGCTTATGCGCTACCAGAGTTTAGGTCATCAGTGTTTGTAGTTAGTTTATTTTGTTATCTGTCACTATCAACCCTGACGTCATCAAAGATGCTCAGGGGTTAGAAGTGTTAGTATAAAGAGTTGTCTCGTTGTACTGTTTTATCCATCTATTAAAAGATCATTTATCAATCATGTTGATGCAGTTTGTGTCCGTCACTGTTCGAATAGGCTAGATAGAGCGTGTGTTGAATATTGTATAGATTAGATATGAATACACGACCCGAGTACGAACTGACCGGAGGTTACACTGTCACTTCGTACGAAGTAGTACTTCGTACAAAGTGGTGTCTAGTTCGTACGAATTAGCATTGCCAAGTTCGTACGAATTACAACATGTCTAGTTCGTACGAATTACCCTATGATGTCTATATATAGGTGGTCTGTGTTCATTTGTGATTGTGTTTTGTGCTCCCAGACGGGGAGGTGCTGTCGGATTCTCTCTAGGAACTCCGGTAGCCTGACAAGATGTATACTCTGTCGGTATGAATGAATAAACATATAACTTCTGCTGCAATCTACTTCTACTCCTTTCTTAATAACATTCTACCGAAATTGACACGTATGCACTAACTTTCGTGTAGAACCGCCTGATCACGGACCTTCAATTGGTATCAGAGCTACGATTTACACCTACGCTAATGAATTTTGGACATGTATGGACTTAGGGGGGGTTTAGACGTAAAACATCAAAATAAAGGACAATCCATGGACAAAAAGTAAAATTGAGCGGATATGATTGTTAGAAAACCATTTTTGACCAGATCTATGGTGGAATCATCTCGACATTCGAAGAAATAAAGATTTTGGATCGAAAAACGTAACTAGAATCACTTTGTGAGAGCTGTAATTCGTACGAAGTGATGACCTAATTTGTACGAAGTGGGAAACTCGTACGAACTAGGGAGCCAGTTCGTACGAAGTAGGGGTCCAGTTCGTACGAAGTGAGACTAGTGCCTAAAAAAAATTGGTGATTGAAATTTTTTTGAGTTTTTGATGACCGAAACAACATGTTCAGGGACACCGTCTAGAGCTTCAGAGTATAGATTTGATGATACGGTCACAAAATTGTGAAGATATTGGGGTAGTCACTATTACCGATGCTGAAAGATGATCTTTGGTATAGTGATTATCAATAGGCCTAAACGTTAAATCCGCATTTGTTGAAAACTGATTTTTCCATATTTGTAGGAAAATTTCAGTGAAATTTTTGGTATGGTCAGAATTTACAAAAATTGAATAAAAATTTCAAAGTATATTTGAAGATTCCGACATTTTTGAAATTCGTGACGCTGCAACAGTATCCGGGTGGTTACCGACTGCAGATTATCTGGGAAATGTAGAGGATCTAGATTCATTTGTAAAGAGATCAAGTTGATGTCTACTTTTCGTTGAAGCCGAGGGTTACATAACTGAGTTTTGCAGGGTTTGTTTATCGGACTCTAAGGTCGTGATCGTGGATTAACTCCAAAGTCTTCGTATGGTTGTGGAAGCACCCACGACTGCCTATCATTAATTCTGCATTGCAAATGAACTATTTTTCGGACTAACCGCCAGAAAATAGGATGTCTTGTAGTTTCAGTTGCTCTGGGCTGTACGAGGAATCATGACTAAAGAAGACGATATGATGAATCTTTCAGACAAAGCTGTGTACCAGTTGCTCTCGGAATAGATTATACTTGGGATTTCGTGATCACATGAAGTTCAGAATTTTCAGTTCGTCATACAGATTGATGCTTAGGGGTTTAAAAGCCTGATCTTTGATGTGGGGTTGGTGCATACACGACTGCTTATCTTTAACTCTACAAAGCAAATGAACTATTTTGGGCGGGTATCCAGAAATAGGGATGTTTTGTAGTTTCAAGGCGCTTGCTTCAGCGAAGTGAGCTATACATCTGATATTGTGACTGAAGAGGAAGAATGTGATTCTGTTCACGGATGAATGTTTCTCAGATTTGAAGCGTTATCAGATGGTTTAGTTTCGATGAAGATTTGCTGATTGAGCAGATTACCGATTTGCTAATCAATTTTTCAGGAGTATGCTTAAATGCGATTCCGGAAACCGTGGATTTCAGATTTTCACGGGTATTCATTGGTTTGAAGTTTACCGTGTGGTCATTCGAAGTTTCTATCAATTGCCGGTTGAGTTGTTGAAAAATTAGGAGTTTGCGGAATAAACTCTTGGTGCTACAATGCTTATTCAAAAACTGAACTCGGATGCGGTTATCGTTGAAACAGAGAAGAATCTGCATTGCTTAGCTTCATGTTGATGTTTGTTCGAGAAAATTTGTTAGTCAAGCAAATCAGAGGAGGTCGAAACTGTGCAAACAAAGTTCTGAACTGGAGTTTTCAGGTGAATTTAATGTGGACAATGCAAACCGGATCATCAATTAAGGGGGAATTTGTCGACGCGTTTTGACGACATCGGCAGATACCTTGATTGAAGTTGCAGAATATTCAAACACGGCTCAGAGATTTCTAGTTCAAGATCAAGCTTCGACAGTAACGGACAAGGGGGAATTTGTTGATGCACTTTGTGTCCGTCACTGTTCGAATAGGCTAGATAGAGCGTGTGTTGAATATTGTATAGATTAGATATGAATACACGACCCGAGTACGAACTGACCGGAGGTTACAGTGTCACTTCGTACGAAGTGGAGCCTAGTTCGTACGAATTGGCATTGCCAAGTTCGTATGAATTACAACATGTCTAGTTCGTACGACTTACCCTATGATGTCTATATATAGGTGGTAGATGTTCATTTGTGATTAAGTTTTTGCACTTCCAGACGGGGAGGTGTTGCCGGATTCTCTCCAGGAACTCCAGCAGTCTGACAAGATGTATACTCTTTCGGTATGAATGAATAAACATATAACTTCCACTGCAATCTACTTCTACTCCTTTACTTAATAACATTCTACCGAAATTGACACGTTACGCACTAACTTCCGTCTATAACCGCCTGATCACGGACCTTCAAATCATCTTCTCTACATTTATGTACTATTCAGACGTTCTTATTGGACTAAAGGGGAGTTTGTGATTCACATGCAAAAACTATAAGTTTGAGAGCATGATGATTAAAAAAACGACCATTAGTTGTGATAAAAGTTTTCCATCTATTTCCGTTGCATTAAACTTTGATTTTTACTTTCACTTTCCATTTTTGAAACAAAAATCACAACTAGTTCAAACTTAGATCCTTACACAACACAATTACAACTTTACATTTGCACAAATTGTAATAATAACAGAAAACTAATATATTATGTATAATAGAACCAGAAAAATAAAACCTAAACTAAATTCCTGATGAATGATTGAATAACCCTTAACATTCCTTATGAACGACTGAAAAAAAAACTTACCTTTTGAACTTGATGGAGAAACAAAGCATGTCCCTTTATAGCCCTAATCATTACGTCATCAGCATCCCATCGCGGAAGACCTTTTAGTGATTTAACTTTGTTTCACGGTCAAAGGAGATCCATTTTAGTCATGATATTTCTTTATATTGCAGAGGATTTGAGATGATGATTGCGATGGGGAAATGGAAGTTCTGAAGATGAATCAAATGGGAGAAACGACCTGGAGTGTAGGAGGTGGAAAGAAAAAAATGAAGTAATTAGGGTTTTTTAGAACATTTAAATAGTCGGGTCAAAATCCGGATCCGCCTAACCCATTAACAAATATCTTTGACCCATCCATTTTCCCGCCCAAATCACATTGAGCTTACACCACAACATGCCAAGTGTCCCAAATCATTTTGATTTATTATATAAATATAGATAGACATAGATATGGATATGGATACGATACAGATATAGATATAGATTTTGATATGAATCAAGGAGAACAATATGTGTCCATAGGAACAAAACGTGTAAGGAAAGGAAGAGGAGTTTTTTGATAATTAATAAGCATTTCAATGGAATGTTGAGAATTCTTTCCACTAGTGCTCTAGTGTACGTGGTCACGGATATTTAAGTTTCACCTATGGTGGGTCCGGTGAGTTTTCTCCTCAAGGTTTCAAGTTCGAGTCTTGGTGATAGGGGTTTCTCATTGAGGGGTTTAAATTGGGGATCTATTGTGCGAGGGGGCTCTCTAGCGCGGACCCGGTTAAGACAACGTATGTTAGACCTCCCGTCATTCGCGAATAATTCACACCTTAAAAAAAAGGTGAATGATTATTAAAATCTAATAAAAGTGGGAATTGATTTCAAACGCAAAACAATTAATACTAACCAAACACAATATTTGATATTTGATGTAATTGATTCAAATTCAATATCAATTTCTTCAAAATACACAAATCAAACGTAGCCTTAGGTGGGACGTCTTAGTTCAAACTCATACAAGGAATAGATTATTTTAGTTTAGTGTAATTCAGGAATGAGTAAGGATAGAGTAATAGCACATAAAGTGTAATTTCTAAATTTAAGCTCTAGTACTAGCTGAAACGATAATAATTCAAAGTTTTATATTTTCAAAAATCAAGGCTTAACAATACTATGGGGTACACGTTGAATCTAATAAATTTGACTGAGTAATACATTAAAGATTAGTGTCTTCCTTTTTTTTAAACAACGACATCAAGATTCATTCAACTATTGGTATCAAAAGCGGGGCGTTTTGTCGGGGATTCCCCATGTTACGTGATAGGAATTTGATCGGTATCGGTTCATCTCGTTACGTTACAGTACCGACACTCGTTGTAGCAACCAAAAGAGGAAAAACAACTAAATAAAATCGTGATATGACCAAAAGAATATGAACACGTGATCGAAAACAATTGCTTGGTAGGCATCGGTTCGGTTCGCCAAGGTACCATTACGATACTGACATGCACTCTAATAGCATATATTAAAAAACAAAATTCACACTATATTTTTAATGGAATTCTGCTCTCAACAAAATTTACAATGAAACGCTTTAAAAATAATGCAAAGTTTCATTTCTCTTATCATGATAATTAGTTGAATTACATTTATGACAATTTTTTTTCTTTTCAACCAATTAACCTATGTTTAACTGTTGTAATATAAAACAAAGTGTAAATAAAATGTAATGTAATATAAAATAGAATAAGCACATTCAAGTAATATTTTATTCTGCGCTTTGCGGCGGTCGTTCGTTCGATATCAGTTCGATTACAGTAACGGTACAACACCAACACTTGGTATAGCAATCGACATGGGTTTTACGTCGACCAAAAACTATAAGAATGAATATTGAAACCGATTTCGGTGTTGTTCAAATCATCATGGTAAAGAACCAAAAAAGTCAATTATATTTGACCCGTTAAATAGAATTTCATCGAATTACAATAAAGATAAGTGCACCGCAACGATATATTCGGATTTTATAAAACGTTATATTACATTACCAAAAAATAAAACTTTTATCTAATCGTAGATAAATATAAGAACATTGCAACGGTATATTCCGAATAAGAAAAACGTTATATACATTGCTAAAACAAACACCAACAAATATTTGATAACATATATATTTATGTTTTGACAACTTACCTCACAATAACAACATACACAAAACTTTATCTAACATCATATTTGAAAGAGGCAAAGGAAAATAGACCTACTAACAGTAGGTGATTCTCAAAATTAACTTTTAGTATAAACAAAACGTTATGTTGACCGTCAATTATCAAATCAAAAATCAAGTTTCAATAAATATAAACATTAAATCCATCCTTTTCTCAATACTGACTATCACTTTATCTATGCACTTCATAGAAAATTAAAAACAAAATAAAAATCTAAGATACAATTCATTAGAAGTTTGCATTAATATTGATATATATAATAAAGTGTAAATAAAATGTACTGATACTGCATATGGCTTTGCTTTGGGTCCTTTATAAACCTACCTACTTTCCTACATGCATAGGTCGAAGGTATCTGTGTATCGTACCGTATAGTGACCGATCTTGATCAAAAGTTTCACGAGTGTAGAAAGTCATTAGACCCAATTACTTTTTTTTCCTATCGCTATGTTTTGGATTATATGTTTGGGTCGGCTATTCGATTTGGGCCGGGTCAAACAATAATAACTCCAAATAAAACTAAATAAATCCAAATAATCTTTGATTCGACTCTGACTTGCACTTAAAAAAACTAAATTTGAAATCTCAAGTTTCATTTGTATAAAAACTAGTTTCAGACTTTATTTAAACTCACTTCAATTTTAAAAACAATAATAAAAATTACATATAGTCTCGTTCTTCACGTTTTTTTTAACTCAATACGAAAATATGTATAAATGTTTTGGACAATAAACTTGGTAGGGGTAAGGAATTTTTCGGCGCAACAATTGGGGGGGGGGGGGGGCGAACCTATATAATTTTAAAATTTTCGGATGAAAAATCGAAAAAATTACACTATTAACCGAAACATTGGCGGGAGCGGGTGCACCCTCTTACACCTTAAAAGCTCCGCTCCTGATATCGTAGTCACGGGACATCAATGCTTTATCGGCCGCATATAAACATACATGCATGTTTTTTTCAAGTTACATCAATATATTTCATGAAAACCTGGTGAATAACAATTCAAATTGATTTTTTTTACATTTATCATTTGAATACAACATCAAAACATAAATTTACACGTTTAAATTCACATGTATTCATAAATAAAAAAACTACACATGTGTAAGTTTGCCATTTACACATGTGTAAATTTGTTGTATTTACACATGTGTAAAAAAAATATTAAGAGTGATTTTTTAGACGAGAGAAGAATTATTTAAAGAGTAAATCTATTTTTAATATTGTATATTAATTACAATGACGTTTGTATTAAAAAATGATTTTGATTGTTTTTTAATTCGTTCTCATGGTTCTTGCAACTAAATGAACCAATCTTGGCCCTTGATCTTTTTTTAGATCAAAAGGGTAGGGATGTCATTAGCCAATTAAATTTAATTTTTCTTTAATTTTAAACTAAAAAAAATTACAGGTGTATTGAAGTAGGGTCGTAGGTGTATTTTAGGGACGTAGATTTCTCTCATCCTTTAAGTGACTTTACAGGTGATTGTCTTCTTGTGTTTATACCCATATGATGTTGTATGCCATTATACATGTTTTATATTATACTGTGCCACTCTCTCATCACTTTCTTGGTATTGGTGACTTCTCATTTTTATTTTCTTTGACTTGGTGTGTTCGTATGTTGTTTGTTTTAGAGCCGAGGGTCCCTCTGGAAGCAGTCTCTCTATCTCCAGACCCTATAAGTAGCTTTTCTATTTGTGGGATTTACTGGGTATGGTTGTTTTGTTTAATTTTAAACTAAGTAAAATTTAAATTCAAAAAATTAGTTACAATATTTGTAATACCCCAACCGACAGCGAAAACATTGGGTTAAGACGAAGATTGTTCAAAAGCTCATGATCAACTTTTAAAGATCAAATAATTTTATTTAACCAAATTAAATCCTTACATAAGACAAGGACAAATCTATATTACTATATAAAGTATTTCCTATGTACAAAATGGTAAATTCTCATAATTTTTGTTTGGTGGCATATGAAAGGTCAAGTTAAAATGCCTAACTTATTACCATTTTGTTCCCTTTCTACCCTTTCTCACACAAAATGGATAAACGATTCATCAATCTCGATTCTCTCTACGTCGTTTCCTTCTCCTTCAATGCCATTATCAGTTTATTCAACTCAATTGTTCCTCTTTCAGTGCAATCATCAGATTCTTTAATTCAATTGTTCCTCTTCAATAGCCCCGTCCGTTTCCAGCCACCCCCACATATTAAGAAGTCCTCCAGAGATGATGTCGGGTCAGTGATGATGGTGTTCGGATGATAGCGGTGGTAGGTTGTGGACAAAGGGAAGCCCCAATAACCATGGCTTTAGGGTTCTGTCGCAAGTCAATTAGGGGGTTTTAGGATTAGGGCAGATGAATCTTGTGGTTGACGATGGTGAATGTTTTGTTTTCCTAGTAGAAAAGAGTTGAGGTTCATCACTAAGTAACATTTCTCATGTGAATATTGAAACCCCTTTCTTCTTAGTTACAACATTTAGTTACTTTCATGTGACTATTTTTAACATTCAGTGCAACCTGTGCAATATTACATGCTTCCTCAACAGTTTCAGCGCGCAGCTTCTCGGCGACAAGGGCAATCTCTAGTTATTCGATTTTGTATTGATGCTCAAACAAGCGACGTTTTAACTCAATGATTTCGGCGTCCTTGCCTGATAGATCCCTATCCGACGCAACGAGTTCCTGCTTAAGCTCCTCCTGCTCAGACAATTAGGCAGTTAGTTTTTGGATTTCAAAATCTTATTGGAGACAAGTGGCTTGAACACAAACCTGTCATTGCTTGGCTCGTTCACTATGCGACCGCGCTTCATCAACCTGAGTTTGAAGCTCAACGTTCTTCTTGCAAGAGGACTCAACCTGCCCTTTCAACTTCACAATTTCTTTGCGGGCTTTATGCATGTTGGCATTATCGTGTTTGCACGCTTCCACCCATTGTTTACGCTCCTCGGCCAACTTATCCTCCGTAGCGTTGAGTTTTTTCTTCAGGCCAAGAGCATCCCACTCTTCGGACTTCCTGTTTGCATCTATTTGCGCATATTTTTCTTGGCTAATTCAACCTTAGACTTTTCAAACAGCTTTGCATCTGCTGCCAAGAGGCGCCTAGTATCCTCAAATGTTGTTCTCTCACAAGACGTTGTCCGCCACTCTCGTTTGATCTGATTGCTGGTGGAGATCTGGTTGGCCTGTGCAAGAATGTGTGAATGATATAGTTGGTCATGAGAGTGCTTCTTCTAATGATTAACGTTGACTGGCGGAAAAGAACCCTTAAACCATTTGCAGCAGGTAGGGAAGTTGTGACACCCAGATATTTAGAACCTGTACTAATGTGACACGTGTTATGATTAAATAAAAAGACAAATTATATTATATATGACGTATTTTGATGTTATTTGATGTGTTGATACATTTAAAATTTATTGAGAATTTTGTTGGCAATTATAAGATAAACGCTTATCG
This sequence comes from Scalesia atractyloides, assembly GCA_947069175.1. Taxonomy (NCBI): domain Eukaryota; kingdom Viridiplantae; phylum Streptophyta; class Magnoliopsida; order Asterales; family Asteraceae; genus Scalesia; species Scalesia atractyloides. Next base: position 44,498,716 of record CAMTDV010000021.1, on the reverse strand, counting down.
TGTAACGGTTAAAATGTGAAACGAATGTTGGTGACCACCCGATTAATGTTAAAATCCTAAAAATATTTTTATGATTAAAATATTATATTTAGTCATGTTCGTGAAGAAAAATTATTTAAAACGCTTAAAAATTCTATTTTTCGAGTTTAAGCGCGTACTGCACAACACAGCGCGCATAATGCCAAATACGGGCAACGCTGCCAGTCCAGACAAATAAAATATGTTCAACAATATTTTGATAAGTTTAATTTTATAGAGCATTAAAAATAATTTATAACGCCTTAAAACGGGATTAAAATGCTATATAAAATACCCGGTAACCAGTAAAATACCAGTTTTTGGCCAACAATTCATATATATATATATATATATATATATGTATATGTATGTATGTATATAAATTCATATATATATATATGTATATGTGTATGGTTGTGTGTGTACAAAGATGTGGCAGCCATAAAATCTCCATGTCTCTCTTCCACATGTTGGCTTTGTAGAATGCATGCAATCTTGAGAAATCCTACAAATCCTCCATATCTTGCCTTTTTCCAACACAATCTTCCTTTAACCAAGAAACAATCTCACTCCTCTCTCTCTCTCATACATGCATTCAGCCAAACACCCCCTTTTATACACCGAATTCATATTTTTGAAACCAAATCTTGAAGATTCAAAGGCATTTCAAAGTGATTTCAAGTTTATATGAAGGTTTAGAGGTGATTCCAAGGAGATTCAAGCAAGAACCAAGCTTCACATCCTCATTTTCATTCAAAAACTTACTTGAATCTTGAAGGTATAACATTTTATTCCTCAAACAAATTCATGATTCATGATGATGAAGATGGTAGTGAAAGTTTCTCTTGTTCTTGGAATTAAACACTAACTTGAATATACTAAACAAGAAAATAGTTTTTAATCAAATAAAAATGGAAGAATATGTGAGGGTGTGTGAGCCGTGGGTATATATGTATGTGGTATTTTGTTAAAATGATGATTCTTGTATGATATGAATATTTGCATGTGGGTTTTGGGTTACTAGTTTTTAAGTTATTGCATGTGCTTGAATGATAATTAAAATGCAAGGGTTTGATGATATACATGATATACTAAATGTTCATTTAAATCAGTAAATAAACATGTAAAACAAAGTTATTTGATGTATGTTAAAGTTACAAAAATTATGTCATAACTTGGTAGTTTTGCATGTTGTACTTAAGGCTTGAAAAGTAGTAAATCGGGTGATATTTTCATGATTTTGTGCCATTTATGAGACCTGCATATATATGACTAAAATTATTGTTTTAATCAGTAAATAACATGTATTGTGTTAAAATATCAAGTCGTTTCAATTTGGGATGCTTATAATAAAGTTCGGTGCAAAACTATGCGTTAAAAATGGTAAAAAAATCGCCTTTTCAAGTGATTTTTATAAAACTATTTTAGATCAGTAAGTAAACTGATATTTTTGACATAAAAATAACTATTTTAACTTATATTAAGTATCTTTGGTATTTGTTTAGTCATAAGTGACTTTCAACGCCCGAAAACAACACCGAAAACGCTAGATACGCATATTTCAATGTACACGAACATAAATTGTTCAAGAGTGAACTTGGTGTATTATGATGTGATATATGAATATGAATATGAATATGTGAAATGTGATTTACTAATTGATTTCATGATGATATGAAAAGATGCTATGTTTAGACGTTTGTGCGGTTGAAACGGTGAATATCACGTTATATGTGTAACTTGTTTGTCGAGCATGAAAATGATACTAGGCTAACTTGATAAGTTATTTCATGCTTTAAAAATGATAAGGGAAAAAGGGTAAATGCACGGTACCCTTGACCGCGGGAGGGTTCTCCCTCCCCAAGCTAGCTTAGCCCCATAGCTGCCTGGCGGTTACTACCCAGCAGGATTATTCGGGCCGAGCTGGACTCGAACCCGCGTCCTCCCGTTTGGAATGGGTGAGGCTGGCCACTGGGCTGACACCCGTGGTTATGCTTTAAAAATGATAATATATATATAAGTTAACAAAATACGTGTATGACGATATTTGTTTATATGTTCACATTTATGTGTATATATTGCTTATAAACGAACGTGATAACGGATATAACATATTAAGGGTCACCACTAAAATCGTTCAAGTCGTGAAAATCTTAATATATATGAACACATATATATAAATATGCCAACATAATCAAAACAAAGACTTTTCGAGAAAATCTCAAAGTTATGTGAAAATTCTAAGTATTGGAGAAACTTAGGTATTTTGTAAGTTTTGATTATTAAATTGTTCTTATGTAATTTAGGACGAATAAACAATTTGAGGGATTGTGTTAACACTTAAAAACGCACTCTAAGGTGAGTACATAGTCCTCTCTTTTTTCGTTTTGCAAATGTTTTGGGGTGAAACATATTGTGCCTATTGTTACTTTCATGTTTTTTCATGACATTATACATGCTTTGATTACATAGTACATATAGTACATGATTTAAATTGCATTTTGCTATGTATGTTGACCGAGCTTGCTAGCACATTGATTTCCATTTAGACATTTTGCTATGTATGTTGACCGAGCATGCCAACACATTGATTTCCATTAGACATTTTGCTATGTATGTTGACCGAGCATGCTAGCACATTGATTTCCATTAGACATTTTGCGATGTATGTTGACCGAGCATGCTAGCACATTGAGTTTCAAAACATTTTCAAGACACGCTTGCATTTTTATTGACATTTTGGTGCGTTGAACTTGACAATGATACATTCATTAACATTGATCACGCCGACCGTTGTATGTAATGGTACCATAGGATTGACAATCCCATTCCCGCTTCCTAGGTTTGTTTGGAAGTGACCTTAGGAAATGACAGAATCCGATGAACATTGATAAACCTTGACCGGATAGGGGTTTATCCGACAATCAACAAGGCTTGAATGTATTCGCCAATAATCCATATTATATGTTTTAACAATAAAAGCAATGGAGTATAAAAAAACATAACTTTTGATTTGAACAAAACCTTTGTTTATTCAATGGCATTCTTTTATACATGACAATTGGCTATTCAATACATGACATTTTGGCTGTTCAATACGTGACATTGGTTTATACTCGACATTGTTTGACATGACATTCTGGCATTGGTATATATACACGACATTTGGTTATTACATGACATTGGTATAGACATGACATTTTTATACAAGACAAGACGTACTTTTGGTTATTGATCTAACCATGCATTATTTCCTTTATATCATTCGACTTTTCACATGACTTCATAAAAGAAAACAATTTAAGGGTTCATGGTTACTTTTGTTCAAACATTTCCTTAAACAATCTATGCCATGAATCTTCAACACAAAATCTATGTTACTCACATGCATTTTTATGTTGACGTACCTATTTTCACATATGTTTCAGGAGCGAATGTTTGAGGTTGATCATGCTACACATAGGACGCACATGGACTTTAGTGACATAACCTGAGGAATAATTTAAACTTTGTTATGTTTTCTTTTGTATTTCCAGACAATGTAATCAAACTTATTTAAATAATCATAACTTTAATGCCATGGTTGTGAAACAATAGTTCTGCCACACGACTCCCCGACTTTTCCGCCGCGGTTGGTTGCTTTACGCGGTCGGGGTGTGACAGAAGTCACTAAATGTGCCTCCTTGAATAAGCTTCCAAATCAAGGCATGTACCTTCCCTGCCCGGTCGTCATCATAAGACCGAAAGTAATAGTTGTGACATCCCAGGTTTTTCGGATAACTTAAACGCAATACTTGTCGAATAAATTGTATGCTACGTATTAAACGTGTACGAGTTAGTGAATACGTGATGTGCGATTATGTGATTGTTTTAGTTATAAAATAATTATGGTAAATATGTACACGAACCGAACCGAACCGAACCGCGACACGAACCAACTTTGATTCCTTGTGACTCTAGGAGTTAACCAAGTTTTAAACCTTAAACTCCAACGACTCGGCCGCGTGCAACCCAAACCGAACAAACCCAAACCACTCTCGGCCGAGAACAAGGATCAAACCCAAACCGCAAACCCATTGCGTGCAACCCAAGTCTTCGGCCACAAGATCAAACCCAAACCGAACCAACCCAAGTCCTCGGCCACGAGATCAAACCCAAACCGTAACCCTTATCTCTTTGCCTATATATACTAACCATGCATGCATCCTTCACAAACACAAAACCCTAAAAGCAAAACAGCCGTCGGTAGCCAATCTGTCATCTCTCCGATCGCAAAACAGTCCATCTCTTCCACTTGATCACCTCTTCGATCGCAAACAACCTCGTCCTTCATCATCTTGATCTGATCAGCCATACATCACTTCCTCGGTCGCTAACAGCTTGTTCCTTTCATCCTCTCGGTCGCAACTATCCTGGATCATCGGTTCCTCGTCTACTCACGGTTCATTAAGCTTGATAGTAAAGGTTAGGATTTATCTTTTGATTACAGGATCATGTTCGGATATATGTGCTTGAATGAAGTGATTGGTTTGTTTTTCGGATTATATGTGTTTGAATCGGCTGATTTATCATTGTTACATGTATGATTGTTTTCGGAACTTATAAGTTTGCCAAGTCTGTTTTGTTTATAAAAACTAGAGGTGTGGATTAGGGTTTGCATGGATGTGATATTGGTATTGATCTATGATTAGAAAATCAGTTTTTGATCGCCTAGGTTAATTATATTGACGGTTTAGGCAAGTTAATGGTAACAATATGCTGAAACAGGTTGCTGAGTAATAGTTACAGCCGACTTCATCTAGCTGTAACTCGGTCATTAGTTGTCGAAAAACGGATTTTCTGATGTCTAGAACGTAGAGATTTGAATAAAGAATCTAATGGCGCTGGATTCATATTTTTATGAAGTCGTTTGATATTTTTAAGTGGCCAAATAATTTCAGTAACTGAAGCTGTGAAAATCCTGAAATTTTGTTAGTTGTTTATCGAGTTTGATTTTATAATCAGTATGGAGTCGAGTCATGAATTTTGTACAGCAACTAGGTATGGAAATTTCCGGGCAACTCCAACTGGAATTTTGTTAATCGGACGATCAGTGATTTTTAAATAAATTCTTCCGTGGACTGCAGTCAGAAAGCGACGAATCTGACTGCAGCCTAGTATATTAATATTTATGGTTAATTGGTAAAGGTTTAGGACTTGGAAAATTTATATAAATTTCTACAGTATAAATTTCACCTACTGTAAAATAATTGGAATGTTTGGAACGTTGGAACTATTTTATAAAAATCCTAGAAAACAGCTGAATTATGAGTATGTAAGCTGAAATTTGATAACTTGTGATTGTGTGCACCAAGTGTTGCATGGATTGGATTATGTTCATGATAAATTGTTTTGATTACTATGATCACATGAGGATACTTGCATGCATGTTTGAGTGTTAGGTATTTTGTTTGTGTGTATCACTTTGTGCGTAAATTAAGTGTAGAATTTGTATTGGTGTGTTCACACACTGACTTGAAATCAATTGGTTTGTTAGGACGCAATTAGCGGTCCCATCCTTTACGACTTCTTTGCTACACTAACCGAGCAACAAAAGGTGAGTTCACGGCCCCTAACTTTATCCGGTTTTTAAACAACAGGGGGAGAAACATGTATACACTCTTCAAACTCAATCTCTTTACGTTATACGAAATTAACGTCACATAAATATTCGGTAACTAAGTTGATGTTAATGTAATGTTATGGTCACTAAGCAGCTATATCACTTAAGTCCTCGTCAATCTCTCGGATCGTTAGTATTGGGTTTTAATAGCGGGGGAATTATAAGTAGTACTACTGGGCCCGACAAGCCCCATCCGAGCTAGTCGCGCTAGCCGACCGGGTATGGTCAACGGGTGAATAATTCGGCCTAACTTCGCCATGGTCAGTGATAGGCCTGGCAACACGGAGGCACAACAGTCAGCTTCGATCGCGAACACTTACGTGACATAACTTTAGGCTAGCTACCTATATATGTTAACATTGAACTTAATTACGAATCAACTATATTATTCCGGGTTTGGAATAATGGAAACAACAACTATATTATCCCGGGATGAGGATAATGGAAACAACAACTTATTATTCCGGGTTTGGAATAATGGAACCAACATCATTATTATTCCGGGTTGGGAATAATGGAACTAAATTGTTATCCCGGGTTAGGGATAACGGGGAAACAAACTCATAACCGAACAAACGAATTTATAAAAAAAAAACCTGTGAACTCACTCATCTTTAATGTTGACACTTGTTTCTTTACATGTTTCTCAGGACGCTAGGAGCTCTAGGTGCACTCACATGCATTGAACAAGACATCTTTTATCGAGTCTCAATTACAAATATTGTTTTGGGTTTTTCATTTGTTTTGGCGTTTGTGTTGGCGCCCGCTTCACTATTTATTTTATGCTTCCGCTCAACCACTTAAACTAATGCTTCCGCTAAACTTTGGTAAGTAACTAAGACAATCTAAAATCTACGATAATTGGTTAATCAAATGATTTTTGGAAAATGTATTATCAAATCATATAGAGTCGTTCGACGTACTAGTGTTTCAGATTCTGGTTTGTTCACACGCCTCGCGGTAAAACTCCGCAAGTGGAAATTGAGGGTGTGACAGATTGGTATCAGAGCCACTAGCTATAGAGAACCAGGTTTGCATTAGAAGTAGACCTAAACTATAGCTGAATACACGACACTAGACGTAGTTTGGCACCGAACTGTTATATCTTGTTATGCGATGTACCACAACAGTGTTATGTGGATTATGACTTAATAATAAGAAATGGAAACAACTCGTAACTAACTACACGACCTAACAGGCAATGACATCATCATCATCGTCATCATCATCCGACAAACTTACGCCACCAAGAGCGCCAGGAAAGGCACCTATGGTGGAACCCTTACCATCTTATGGCGTGGAAACACGCTCAGCTGCGAGGAAAAGGCTCGCTCTGGGGGAGGAGTCGTCATCACGCCCAACCATCGTTGTGCCAGTTGAACCGGTTAACTCTGTAGAAGTAGGAAATGACCTACTTAGAATCATGATACAGAAACAACAAGAACAATTAGAACGAATGCAGGAAACCATCCTAGCACAGGGATGGATGATCCGACAACTGACAGGTAAAACCGACTCGCTCGAGGAAGAGCAACATACGAGTAAGATAGCTCGTAACACCTTAGCCAGAGATCTGCGTGCTGAGCAGATAAGAGCCGACTGGCTCGAAGACAGAGTCCTGGAAAATAGTTGGAACATTCATGAGTTAGAGCAAAATCAAGCACCTGCACCAGCACCGGCCTCTCCAGTACCGGTAGAGGAGGATCCGGAAGAGGATCCAGAGGAGGACCCTGAAGAGGATCCAGAAGAGGATCCAGAGGAGGACCCTGAGGAGGATCCAGAGGAGGATCCGGAGGAGGATCCAGCTGTAGAAGCTGGAAATGCCGCGCAGGATGACGGCAACGACAGTTATTTGGGGGATGGGGACGTAGACGACTGACACGTCTCGCTTATTTTATTTACTTTCCTCCAGTCTATTTATTTTCCCCCTTGTGTTTAAACTTGAGACTTTATAGTGAATTCGTATGTTTGGTTGGCACTTTGTAAGACGTTGAAATTTCATTTAATCAAGTATTTCTTTTGACTATTTAACATATTGAGTTGACATAACTTGATCATTATTAAAGTACAAAGTAGGATAACTATATTGGATATATAGACTTATCGGGGTGTGTTTGTGTTGTGTTTCGAAGATCTAAATGGCAACTGGACGACGTGGAAACCTTAACTTGACGCCCGAAGAACTAGCTGCCATGATTCAAGAGCATGTGAACGCAGCTTTAGCGGGTGTTCAGAACCAACCGGCAGGTAACAATTATTAAATTTTCATGTGAAAATCTAATAGTTGGGCTAGTGGAATTCCTCGCTGACTACCTGTTCTCTGTCAGCAGGAGGGGGTTTTAACCCCTACAAGATGTTCCTCGACGCGAAACCAAGCAAATTCTCGGGGGCAGAAGGACTCATTGGACTGGTCTGCTGGATCGAAAAATCTGAATCCATATTTGAAATGTGCAACTGTCTAGAGGCCAACAAGGTCAAGTACGCAGCCTCAACATTGGAAGATGGGGCTCTGACATGGTGGAATGCACAAGTCCAAACGCGTGGACTTATAGCTGCAAATGCAATGGCCTGGGCCGAGTTCAAGGCCCTAATCAAAGAGGAGTACTGTCCACGAGACAGAGTGCAACAGTTGGAGCAAGCCTTATGGAACCACAAGATGGTGGGATCTGAAATCGAAGCGTACACTGCAAAACATCATGACTTGGTATTTCTATGTCCCGATTTGGCCAACACTGTGGAGAAAAGACTCGAGTTCTATCTTGGGGGTCTGGTTCCGGAGATTCAGGGTATGGTAATGGCTAGTAACCCTGTAACTGAACATCAAGCAATCCGATTGGCGCACAAACTCACCGATAAGGCGGTGGAACAAAAGAAGTTGCCAGCACGGGGTACAATTGAAGTTGCCCCTGATAACAAAAGAAAGTTTGAAGACTCGTCTGCTCGACAGTCTTCGTCATCCCAGCCGCAACAGGGGAACCAGAAATGGTTCAATCATTACAACAGCCACCGGGGTCACCAAAATCAACCCGCCAACAACAACAACAACAACAACAACAACCAGAATGCAGGCGGCTATGTAGGTCGAAAGCCGCAGTGCAATCGCTGTAATCTTCATCATCACGGCCCTTGTGCCGGGAATCGCTGCCAACGATGTGGCAAGGTGGGACATGCGGCAAAGGATTGTCGTGGGGAAATCATGTCCCGACAAAATCAAAATCAACCCTAGGGTCAGCAGCAGGGTATTAACCGGGGATGCTATCAGTGTGGTAACACTGCCCACTTCAGAAGAGACTGCCCACAGCTGCGTAACAACAACAACAATGGTGGAAACAACCACAACCACAATAACCACAACAACAACAATAACAACAACAATGGAAATAGTGGCACAGGAGGTGCCAAGGGTCGCGCATTTACATTGGGCCGCGGAGAGGCCAGAAACGACTCGAACGTGGTCATCGGTAAGTTTCCCATTAATGAACATTTTGCTACTGTGCTTTTTGATACGGGTGCGGATAGGAGCTTTATCTCCGAGTCTTTTAGGAAGAGCCTAAATCTCACGCCTAAACCATTAGAGACCCCTTATGTTATAGAATTAGCCGATGGTAATTCTGTAGATGTGACCCAAATAGTATCCGGCTGTCAACTCAAACTCGCGGGCCACACCTTTACCATTGATCTGATGACAACTACCCTGGGTAGTTTTGACGTGGTAGTCGGAATGGACTGGCTATCCGACGTCCGGGCCGAAGTTCTCTGCTTCGAAAAATCTATCCGTATTCCGCTCTCGAACGACGAAATCTTGACGGTACAAGGCGATAAGGCAAGCGCCGTCACCAACATCATCTCTTACATGCAAGCGCAGAAGTATCTTCGGAGGAAGAACTCCTTCGCTTTACTCGCACTGATTACCGAACAGCCTAAGGACGAGAAACCTATAGAAGACATCCCTGTCGTCCGTGATTTTTCCGATGTATTCCCAGAAGAACTACCTGGTCTTCCACCCCATCGACAATTGGAGTTTGAAATCGAATTGGCGAACCATGCAACTCCTATCGCCAAGGCTCCATACCGCCTAGCTCCAGCCGAGCTGCAGGAGCTGTCTACCCAACTTCAGGAGCTATTAGAAAAAGGATTTATTCGACCAAGCGTTTCGCCATGGGGAGCTCCAGTCCTTTTTGTCAAGAAGAAGGACGGGACTTTCCGCATGTGCATCGACTACAGGGAACTCAACAAGGTTACTGTCAAAAACCGATACCCGTTACCTCGCATCGACGATCTTTTTGACCAACTTCAAGGGTCAAGCTACTACTCCAAGATTGATTTACGGTCTGGTTACCATCAGCTATGCGTCAGGGAGGAGGATATCGCTAAGACGGCGTTTCGTACTCGGTATGGCCATTATGAGTTCTTGGTCATGCCCTTCGGTCTCACCAACGCACCCGCGGTGTTCATGGACCTCATGAACCACGTGTGTAAACCATACCTCGACAAGTTTGTCATTGTGTTCATCGATGACATACTCATCTACTCCAAAAGTGAAGAAGAACATGCTGAACACCTACGATTACTGCTAGGATTACTTCAACAGGAAAAGCTATATGCCAAGCTTTCGAAGTGTGATTTCTGGATTCGGGAAGTTCAGTTTCTCGGGCATATCGTGAATGAAAAGGGTATCCACGTAGACCCTGCCAAGATTGAAGCCATCAAAAACTGGGAAGCACCCAAGACACCGACGGAGATCCGCCAATTTTTGGGTTTGGCTGGTTACTACAGACGTTTCATCGAGGGGTTTTCAAAGATCGCACAACCGCTTACTACCCTCACCCAGAAAGGCATCAAGTATGCTTGGGGTGACAAGCAGGAGGCAGCATTTCAATTGCTGAAACAGAAACTTTGCAGTGCACCCATTCTGTCCTTGCCGGAAGGGACAGATGACTTTGTAGTATATTGTGATGCTTCCATTCAGGGGTTGGGATGCGTACTCATGCAACGCGATAAGGTCATCGCGTATGCGTCGCGACAACTGAAGGTTTACGAGAAAAACTACACGACGCATGACCTGGAATTGGGAGCAGTAGTGTTTGCACTTAAGATTTGGAGACACTACCTCTATGGAACGAAGTGCACAATCTTTACAGACCACAAGAGTCTCCAACACAACTTTGATCAGAAAGAGTTGAACATGCGACAGTGTCGCTGGGTCGAACTCTTGAACGATTATGAGTGTGCCATTCGGTATCACCCGGGTAAAGCTAACGTGGTAGCTGATGCCCTCAGTAGGAAGGAACACTTGAAACCTCGCCGTGTACGAGCATTACAACTCACTATTCATTCGGGGCTACCCGAACAAATACGCGACGCCCAATTAGAAGCAGTTAAGGAGGAAAACATCAAGGCCGAATCGGTGGGAAAAATGGAACGCGATTGGGAAGTAAAACCCAATGGAGCCCGGTATTTCATGAATCGCATATGGGTACCTCTCTACGGAAACCTCAGAGAGCTAGTCATGGATGAAGCTCACAAATCCCGATACTCTGTCAATCCGGGTTCGGATAAGATGTATCAAGACCTTAAAGTTGCGTACTGGTGGCCCACATGAAAGCCGATATAGCCACCTACGTGAGTAAGTGTTTGACTTGTGCAAAAGTCAAGGTAGAGTATCAAAAGCCATCGGGGCTACTCCAACAACTTGAGATCCCAGTGTGGAAATGGGATCAGATCTCGATGGACTTCATCACTAAACTCCCGCGAACTTTGGGTGGTTGCGATACCATCTGGGTGATTGTGGATCGTTTAACTAAGTCCGCACACTTCCTAGCTATTAAAGAAACAGATAAGATGGAGAAGTTGACTCGCATCTACATTAAGGAAGTAGTTTCTCGGCACGGAGTGCCAACATCCATCATCTCAGATAGAGATGCTCGCTTCACGTCCAACTTCTGGCGGTCACTCCAGAAAGCGTTGGGAACACGCTTAGATATGAGCACAGCCTATCACCCTCAGACTGATGGTCAAAGCGAAAGGACCATACAGACCTTGGAAGACATGCTTAGGGCATGCGTAGTAGACTTCGGAAATAGTTGGGAAATTCACCTGCCTTTAGTGGAATTCTCATATAACAACAGTTATCATACGAGTATTTCGGCAGCACCGTTTGAGGCATTATACGGTCGTAAATGTAGATCACCGGTCTGTTGGGCAGAAGTCGGTGAAAGTCAACTCATAGGCCCTGAGTTAATACTTGAGGCTACTGAAAAGATTGTACAAATCAGAAACCGCATGGCGGCGGCACGAGATCGATAGAAAAGCTACGCTGATCAACGATGCAAACCGCTCGAATTTCAAGTAGGCGACCGCGTCCTACTGAAGGTGTCACCCTGGAAGGGTGTAATCCGCTTTGGAAAACGGGGCAAACTAAACCCACGGTACGTAGGCCCATTTGTAATCTTGAAACGTATTGGACCAGTAGCTTATCAATTAGACCTTCCTGCCGAACTCAGTGGAGTTCACAACGTATTTCACGTGTCAAATCTGAAGAAGTGTCTATCAGATGAAACCCTAGTCATTCCATTGGATGAGATCCAAGTGGACGAACAACTGCACTTTGTGGAACAGCCTATCGAGATCATGGATCGTGAGATCAAGACTCGAAGGCACAGCAAGATTCCGATCGTTAAGGTTCGTTGGGACTCTAAGCGTGGACCGGAGTTCACGTGGGAAAGAGAGGACCAAATGAAAAGCAAATACCACACCTCTTCGCAACTGAGCAGCAAACTAACAATACCAGTAACTAAATTTTCGGGACGAAAATTTCTTTCAACATGGAGATGATGTGACAACCTGGAAACTTCTCATACTTTCGTGTACTATTGTTAATTAAGTCCTTGTGCATGGCACTTGGGAATCTTTGTGCATGGCACTTGGGAACTTCTTGTAACTTCGCGTACCATCATAAACGAACTAACTCTTTGTGCGTGGCACTCTAAACATGTACGCTACATTCTAAACCGCGTTTACTCAATTTTCGGGACGAAAATTCTTTCAACATGGGGATAATGTGACATCCCAGGTTTTTCGGATAACTTAAACGCAATACTTGTCGAATAAATTGTATGCTACGTATTAAACGTGTACGAGTTAGTGAATACGTGATGTGCGATTATGTGATTGTTTTAGTTATAAAATAATTATGGTAAATATGTACACGAACCGAACCGAACCGCGACACGAACCAACTTTGATTCCTTGTGACTCTAGGAGTTAACCAAGTTTTAAACCTTAAACTCCAACGACTCGGCCACATGCAACCCAAACCGAACAAACCCAAACCACTCTCGGCCGAGAACAAGGATCAAACCCAAACCGCAAACCCATTGCGTGCAACCCAAGTCTTCGGCCACAAGATCAAACCCAAACCGAACCAACCCAAGTCCTCGGCCACGAGATCAAACCCAAACCGTAACCCTTATCTCTTTGCCTATATATACTAACCATGCATGCATCCTTCACAAACACAAAACCCTAAAAGCAAAACAGCCGTCGGTAGCCAATCTGTCATCTCTCCGATCGCAAAACAATCCATCTCTTCCACTTGATCACCTCTTCGATCGCAAACAACCTCGTCCTTCATCATCTTGAGCTGATCAGCCATACATCACTTCCTCGGTCGCTAACAGCTTGTTCCTTTCATCCTCTCGGTCGCAACTATCCTGGATCATCGGTTCCTCGTCTACTCACGGTTCATTAAGCTTGATAGTAAAGGTTAGGATTTATCTTTTGATTACAGGATCATGTTCGGATATATGTGCTCGAATGAAGTGATTGGTTTGTTTTTCGGATTATATGTGTTTGAATCGGCTGATTTATCATTGTTACATGTATGATTGTTTTCGGAACTTATAAGTTTGCCAAGTATGTTTTGTTTATAAAAACTAGAGGTGTGGATTAGGGTTTGCATGGATGTGATATTGGTATTGATCTATGATTAGAAAATCAGTTTTTGATCGCCTAGGTTAATTATATTGACGGTTTAGGCAAGTTAATGGTAACAATATGCTGAAACAGGTTGCTGAGTAATAGTTACAGCCGACTTCATCTGGCTGTAACTCGGTCATTAGTTGTCGAAAAACGGATTTTCTGATGTCTAGAACGTAGAGATTTGAATAACGAATCTAATGGCGCTGGATTCATATTTTTCTGAAGTCGTTTGATATTTTTAAGTGGCCAAATAAGTTCAGTAACTGAAGCTGTGAAAATCCTGAAATTTTGTTAGTTGTTTATCGAGTTGGATTTTATAATCAGTATGGAGTCGAGTCATGAATTTTGTACAGCAACTTATGGAAATTTCCGGGCAACTCCAACTGGAATTTTGTTAATCGGACGATCAGTGATTTTTAAATAAATTCTCCCGTGGACTGCAGTCAGAAAGCGACGAATCTGACTGCAGCCTAGTATATTAATATTTATGGTTAATTGGTAAAGATTTAGGACTTGGAAAATTTATATAAATTTCTACAGTATAAATGTCACCTGCTGTAAAATAATTGGAATGTTTGGAACGTTGGAACTATTTTATAAAAATCCTAGAAAACAGCTGAATTATTAGTATGTAAGCTGAAATTTGATAACTTGTGATTGTGTGCACCAAAGTGTTGCATGGATTGGATTATGTTCATGATAAATTGTTTTGATTACTATGATCACATGAGGATACTTGCATGCATGTTTGAGTGTTAGGTATTTTGTTTGTGTGTATCACTTTGTGCGTAAATTAAGTGTAGAATTTGTATTGGTGTGTTCACACACTGACTTGAAATCAATTGGTTTGTTAGGACGCAATTAGCGGTCCCATCCTTTACGACTTCTTTGCTACACTAACCGAGCAACAAAAGGTGAGTTCACGGCCCCTAACTTTATCCGGTTTTTAAACAACAGGGGGAGAAACATGTATACACTCTTCAAACTCAATCTCTTTACGTTATACGAAATTAACGTCACATAACTATTCGGTAACTAAGTTGATGTTAATGTAATGTTATGGTCACTAAGCAGCTATATCACTTAAGTCCTCGTCAATCTCTCGGATCGTTAGTATTGGGTTTTAATAGCGGGGGAATTATAAGTAGTACTACTGGGCCCGACAAGCCCCATCCGAGCTAGTCGCGCTAGCCGACCGGGTATGGTCAACGGGTGAATAATTCGGCCTAACTTCACCATGGTCAGTGATAGGCCTGGCAACACGGAGGCACAACAGTCAGCTTCGATCGCGAACACTTACGTGACATAACTTTAGGCTAGCTACCTATATATGTTAACATTGAACTTAATTACGAATCAACTATATTATTCCGGGTTTGGAATAATGGAAACAACAACTATATTATCCCGGGATGAGGATAATGGAAACAACAACTTATTATTCCAGGTTTGGAATAATGGAACCAACATCATTATTATTCCGGGTTGGGAATAATGGAACTAAATTGTTATCCCGGGTTAGGGATAACGGGGGAAACAAACTCATAACCGAACAAACGAATTTATAAAAAAAAAACCTGTGAACTCACTCATCTTTAATGTTGACACTTGTTTCTTTACATGTTTCTCAGGATGCTAGGAGCTCTAGGTGCACTCACATGCATTGAACAAGACATCTTTTATCGAGTCTCAATTACAAATATTGTTTTGGGTTTTTCATTTGTTTTGGCGTTTGTGTTGGCGCCCGCTTCACTATTTATTTTATGCTTCCGCTCAACCACTTAAACTAATGCTTCCGCTAAACTTTGGTAACTAACTAAGACAATCTAAAATCTACGATAATTGGTTAATCAAATGATTTTTGGAAAACGTATTATCAAATCATATAGAGTCGTTCGACGTACTAGTGTTTCAGATTCTGGTTTGTTCACACGCCTCGCGGTAAAACTCCGCAAGTGGAAATTGAGGGTGTGACAATAGTCGTCGGGAGTTTCGTTTGGCCGGATAGGCGATGGCTCTCTACGCTCAGCACCGGAAGGACCGACTTTACTAGTGGCTGCGCCTGACCAACAGTTGATCGTCCTTAGTCTTATTTACCTTGTCAGCCTCATCGGTTACTTTTTCAGCATCACCTTGTTTTTGAAAAGCATTTCCAGACTCAAATATCTCAACATCAACGTGCCCAGTCTGAACTTCTGAGATAACGTCTTTCGACGCACCAGTGCCTGATCTCCCTTCGTCACCAATATTCATCACAGGTTTATCGCTACCAACCAAACCTTCAACCCGCTGCACTTCAACATCAACCACCTCAACTTCAGGTTCCGCTTCACGCGCAGCCTCCGGCGCGCCCTCCACATGTTTAATTTTACCAGAACTGGTGTGAGGAGGCGGAGGTGGTGGATGCGTAGTCTTAGAACGAATAATCCTTATCTTGGGTTACGAAGTCTTCATATCTACATACAAGTATGATGTGTCAGGAACATACATATGAGCATAACACGCTCAACGAATTACAATATACCTAGGGATATCTTGGATATCAAAGATCCCAAGTTTTCATTTTTCCCGATAGTGGGAGGCTTCTTGAATATAACCTTCTTGGGTGCCGGCATTGGGTGCACATCCGCCTCTTAACGATCACGCTTATTGGGATTCTTGCGCGTTAAATCCTTCACCGGACTCTCCTTCTCAGTAGCCAAATCCTAAGTTGGAGTAGCATCAGAATGTTGCTCCCTTGAGCCAGCGCTACCCGCACTTTTACTACCACTAGCACCACCAGCTTTGAACTTTCCAGCTATTAAATTAAGCTCCTCGAGTGAGTCGGCTACGATAACTAATCGAATTTGGCAAGAGCAGGATGTACCTTTGCGCGAAGCAGCATCAGAGACTGTTGCAACGGGCTCAACCTTCTTTGTCTTCGATCTACTATTGGTCGAAGCAGGTTTCTTCCTTGAAGTTTTCTTCGCTTTGTGACCCTCAGGATCGACACCCAAGTCACGCCCAAGACACCTGCACAAACACGTCCGCTTAGAGTTAGCCCATACTTAGACAACGCTACAGACTCCGTGCTGGAATGTATCACAACTTCCTCTCCAGCAGGAGTTATGGCCTTGCAGGGTCTAGGGTTCAGAAAATGTGCACCAAACAACTCAGCGCAAGGAGCTTCGGTTGGTGACGCAACAAACAACTCAGCGCGAGGGTACATAAAGTTTACCCGGATGCGATCTTACCAGGGTTGCTTGCCTGATTGAACACCTAACTTCCATCGCGAATATAGAAGAACTTCCTCTTCTAATCATGAAAGCTTTTCGGGTGGGGGGGCAACAATATTTTCTTCGCGCCGCCACATGAGGAGATAGAAAAGAAGCTCGACGGTAGGTTCTAAATCTTGTGAACAGAAAAGTAACTCGAAATGTTGAATGTGCACCATGCCCAACGGGCTTAACTGGGATATATGGAACTGATAGAACAACGACAGTTCTCCAAAAAAGTGTGTCATAGCAACCGAAAATTACCTTCCTGGAAGTAGTCGGCATATAGCATGGTGTAACCGGCCGGAGCATCAGTAGTCGTCTGCCCCGGTGAAGGAAAGATATCCCCCCAAATATCTTGGAAGTGAAGACCAAACTGGAAGATGTGGTAGAGGTTGAGGAGGTTGTTGGAGGAATGCCACCGTGCTCAAAGGCTCCTCCCATGTTATCGGTGGCATTCCTCCAACAACCTCTTCAACCTCTACCACATCTTCCGGTTGGTTATATGTAGACATCGTCCGAAAATAAATAGCGAATCTACAAAAAAATCTTGGAACTACAGTTGAAGATGTTCAAGAAATCGAAGAAGTTTTGAAAGTTTGAGCGAAATAGAGAGAAAAATTGAAAGAAAGGTGCTGATACCTCATCTTCGTCGCCTATTTATAACCATCGCATTTAATGTGATGGGTAATCGAGCCCTCAACTTGCAGCACATGCCCATTCGTGTAGCGACACGTCAGGCGGGAAAACCGGAACAGCGGTTACCACATGCGCGTGAACCCCACTTGCCTGACACCAGATAATACGATGCGACTGATACTATGACAACATGCTTGATACAGTACTAGCGGTCACATCAGTCGTACCTGTCTCACCTAACCTTATCTTCAGAAGATTCATTTCATCAAAACTCAAATTTTTGTTAAGTGGGCTATTGTCAGATGCGTCAAACAATGAAAGCTTCAGTTCTAAATGATCTTCCTCTAGCATTTGCAACAACAAATAATAATAACACAATCAATCCCTTAACAACCAAGCATTGGTAATTTGAATATTAAAAGCTTTTAGTCAATCTACCCTAATCAATAAGAGATCGTACCTGTGATTGAGAAAACATATAACAAACAGAAGTAAAACGAATCATCATCATCGCACTCAATAAATCCCATCAATAGCAAACTGAAGATAGTGTATGAGGAGGGTAAGATTTAGACAATCTTGCCTCTACCAGGTATGAATTGAAGTTATTGCCAAACAACAAAGTACCCTTACACATTCAAAATAAACTAACACTCTTCTTTGTTAATTACAAATTGTGGTGTGAAAAACCCAAAAATGATCTTATGATTCTTTTCATATTTTTTATTGAAGTATGATTCTTCTAATAATTATTTAAAGAACGTGTTCGCATAAGGACGGGTTCAGGTCGGTAAAAGTGGTCATTTTGGTTCAGGTTAGGATGAGTTGATTCAAAAACTGTCAAGGATACAAATATTTTTGAAAGTTTGATGTTTTTGTTGCTGTTAATTTGTTAAACCCAATTGTTGTTGCTTAAACCAACAAATAATATGGTACAATCAGCTTGAACTTATTCGTCAAATTGACGGTCCAAACTTCAAATTATACCTTCACCATTAGAAGAGGTGTGTGAATCAACCTCACTAATGTGTCAAATAAGTCAGAAAGTGAGTAGAACGAGAGATAGCACAAAATCGCCTCAGAGAATCCGCAACAAAATAGACTTCAGATTTTGTACAAAATCTGAATCTCTGTCTTATATATATAGGAACTTGAGATTTTAGTACAAAAATTTTCAACAGTTTTCGCACGAAAATTCCTTTAGAATTTCCGTACGAAAATTTTCCATTCTACTCAACTTTCCCTTGTCTTTCTCCTTCTATTGATGCACTTTGTGTCCGTCACTGTGCGAATAGACTAGTTAGAGGATGTGTTGAATATTGTATAGTTTAGATACGAACGCACGACCCGAGTACGAACGTCAGATGTGTAAAAGGGAATTCTGGCAGTGCAGCCAGCATTCAGGTGGTTTTCGATGCAGATTATCTGATGAAGCACTAGTGATAAGATCAGCTTGATGTTTACTTTTCGTAAAAGTGGGGTCGCATAACTGAGCCTTGGATGAGTTGTTTATTGGATTCTTTATTCAATGGTCACATTGATGCCTGGTAGTCGTCAAGTTCGCGGAATCACACACGACCGCTTAGTGATACAGAGTACCCATTTTAACTCTGCGTTTCATATGAACTATTTTCCGAACTAACCGCCAGAAAATAGGGATGTCTTATAGTTTCAGTGCCCCGTGCGCTCTGAGCACGGCTAAATGCCCGGCAGTCGTAAAGTTGGCGGAAGCACACACGACCGCTTAGTGGTTCAATGTATCCAATTTAACTCTACATTGCAAATGAACTATTTTCCAGACTAACAGCCAGGAAATAGGGATGTTTTGTAGTTTCTGTGCCCCGTGCGCTCCGACCACGGCTAGATGTTTGCAATTCATGACTAAAGAAGATGATATAATGGATCTTTCAGACAAAGATGTGTACCACTTGCTCACGAAATAGATTATGCTTGGGATCTCGTGATCACAAGAAGTTCAGAATTATCAGATCATAATACAGATTGATGCTCAAGGGTTTAAAAGCCTGATCTTTGATGTGAGGTTGATGCATACACGACCGCTTATCTTTAACTCTGCAACGCAAATGAATTGTTTTTAATCCGGAAATGAGGATGTTTTGTAATTTCAAGGCGTCCGCTTTACATTTGTTATTGTGACTATAGAGGAAGAATGTGATTTTGATCACGGATGAACGTTTCTTAGATTTGATGGTGTTACCAGATAATTTGATTCCGATGAAGATTTGCTAGTTGAAAAGATTACCGATTTGCTGATCTATCTTTCTAGGAGTGTGCTTAAGATATGATTACGGAAATCGCGATTTCAGATTTTCATGGGTATTCATTAATTTGAAGTTTACTGGTGTGGTAATTCGATGTTTCTATCAATTGCCGGTTGGGTCTTGAAGATCAGAGGATCAAGCATAAGAGATATGTGCTAAACTGCACACAGATGTGGTTAACGAAGAAACAGAGATGTTGCACTAATTAGTTTTTGAGTTGGTGTTTATTCAAGAAAATTTGTCGATCAAGCAAATCAGAGGAGGTCGGAAACCGTGCAAACAAATTTCTGAACTGGAGATTTCAGGGGGAATTTAATGTTGATAACGCAAACCCGAATCATCAATTAAGGGGGAATCTGTTGACGCGTTCTACGACATCAACATATACCTTGATTGAAGCTGCAGAATATTCAAACACGGCTCAGAGATTTCAAGATCATGAAAAAGCTTCGACAGTAACGGACAAGGGGGAATCTGTTGATGCACTTTGTTTCCGTCACTGTGCGAAGAAACTAGTTAGAGCGTTTGTTGAATATTGTATATATTAGATACGAACGCACGACCCGAGTACGAACTTCAGATATGTAAAAGGGACACATTTCGTATGAAAATGTCATTTTCATACGACTCTCATCCCTATATATATGGGTTGTGTGTTCATTTATTTGTAAGTTTTGGAGGCTCCCTAAGGGGAGGTGCTGGCGGATTCTCTCCAGGAACTCCGCCAGCCTGACAAGATGTATGCTCTTTCGGTATGAATGAATAAACGTATGACTTTGTTAGTGTATAATGTCTATGTCTTAGTCTTGGATCGAATCTGTATAGTTTTGGTGTGATTAGACTAGAATTTGAAGGGTATTTATGTAAAATAGGGACAAGTTCGCCTGGATTGCTTATGTAAGATCAAGTTCGACCGAACTTGATCTATACCCAGCGAACTTGTGCCTCTATAAATAGAGGACTTGATCCCTTCATTTGTAACTTTTTGTGATTTTGGCACACTGATGGCGAAGCTCTGCCGGATCAGGATCTGAATGTAATTGAACATATTGATCAATAAAACAACGTTTAAAAATTAAATCTTGACTATTTGGTTAATCATGTCATGTTGTTTCCGCGATTATGGACATTAGATACAATTTAGGTTACCGTGCTTAAGTGGAGACGATCTAACAAGTGGTATCAGAGCCACGGTACCTAGAATCATAGCAAGATTTACTCTTATTCTACCTCTTTCTACCATTTTTCTTCATTTTTCAAAGAAAATAATGAATTCACGAATAGAAGTTGCTGATTTTTGAGTATGTCATGTAAAAGACACTTGTGGTAAACCCCTGAGAGTTTAGACATCAAATTCAAATGAATTGGTATCAAAAAGTTCAAAAAACCATGTTTTACAAAATCATTCTGGCTAAACTTAACATCAAGTTTGGGCGGACTTGATTAAAATCCATTGAATTTTAATCAAGTTCGCCCGAACTTGATAGATTTTCAAAGTTTTAACCACAAGTCCGCTCGAACTCATCTAAAACTCTTCAATTTTATCAAGTTCGCCCGAACTTGTATAAAATTTGTTGAAATTTTAGCATAAGTTCGCCCGAACTTAGTTAATTTCTTGAAAATCATTCATAAGTTCGCCCGAACTTATTCAGGGAGAAATTTTTTAAAAGTTTAACCACCAGTTCTCCCGAACTTGTGTAAAATGAATCTGATTTCTCACTAGCTGCAAGTTCGCCCAAACTTGTCAATTTACTGATAATTTTTCAAAGTTTGTGAACGTGTGTTTTTCAGCAAAATTCATCAATTTTCAAAATGGAAGATTTGCACACTGCTTTCATGACTGCAACACACGTCAAACGCTCAGATGGTGAATCAAGTAAACATCAACAACGAAATGGGCACGTCTGTTAAACCTCCAAAACTCATGTGTAGGGACGAATATGAGGGATGGAAAGAGAAGTTCATGAATTGGGTTCAAGCCACATATTTACACAGCTGGGTGGCAATCGAGACTGGTTATACATGGCCCAGGGACGAGAATGATAATGTTATCGACATCAGCAAGTTCTCCACTATACAGAAAGATGCATACGTTGCCAAGAAAAAGATGATAAGCTTGATTCAACAATCAGTGAAATAAGATATCTTGGTACTTTTACCAGAATTCAAGACCGCACAAGAACTATGGAAATCCTTGAAGAACAAATGCCAGGGAAGTGCAGAAATGGTCAAAAGCAAGAAAGCGCTGATCATGAAAGAATTCGATATTTTCATGATGATTAAAGGAGAAACGATGAAACAGATGATCGAAAGGTTTTGTTATCTGAAAGTGATCATGAGGAGACACGGACTTGAGAAGACAGAAGAAGAATACATCGATAAGCTTGCTGACGCATTGCCAGAGGGTGAATGGACGACTTATCTCATGGTGCTCAAAGAAAGTCCTAGTTGGCAATACTTCAATCTGTCAACTTTCATTGATAAACTGGAGGGGCACGAGATGGAGTTGTTAAAGATAACAAAATTGAAGAATGCCAATGTGACTCAAGATGTAGGGCTATACTACAAGTCAGGAATTCAAGAATATATAAGTGGCCCAAAAATCCAAACTGCTTTCAACGCGAATCTGAGTTCTTCGAACCATTCACTACAGAGTCAAAGTCAATCAGTTTCGAAATATGACCAGAGTCCGCAAAGCTCTTCATTTTCAAGCACAGGATCAAATTCCTCAAATCAGAGTCAAGCAAATCAGAATCATCAAACGAATTCTGATCCGAATGTGTACAAGTGTAACATTGCTGTCAATTTAAACAATGTTGTTTCTGAGCAAGTTGCAAAACAACACATGACACTTCTCGCCACAGTTTTGGAATCGTATGAAAGTTTGGTGGCAGGAAAAATTGGCAATCCTGAAATGACTGCCGAAGACAGATCAAGTAGACGAAGAAGAGCTCGAGCTAATGGATATCAAATGGTCCTTAGCATCGATCATTCGGAGGGTTACAAAGTTTGTTGCTCTCACCGGCAGAGATATCGGGAACTCAAGCAACAAACTGGGGTTCAATAAAACAAAGGTCACTTGCTTCAGATGCCGATAGAAAGGGCACTTTAAAAGAGAATGCAAGAATCCTGAAGCAAGGGGCAATCAAAGTCCAGCTGGAGGTGGCAACGAATACTACAAGAAGTCGCTTCAATACAAGCCATTCCCAAAGAAGACTCAGGTCGAAATCCAGGAGAAACCAAACAACAACAACAACACTGAGAAGGCAATGGTCGCTTCAAATGAAGATGACAGTTTTGATTGGACTTCATATATTGGCAAAAAGACCGGTGTTGCTCTTATGGCCGAGATTGTGGAAGATACATCTGCTGATGCAGCCATGGAGAGTGCATTACTAGAGGAACATATGAAACAAGCTGAAATGGAGGAAATTTATCAGCATACAAAGATGCAGGGTATCCTTTCCCCTAACATGACCACTAGTTTTGCAGGTTGTTTTGGAGATACGACGTCTTCAGAGACTGATTCTGAGGAGAAGCCTGTGATCGAAGAAGTGATCAACATAACCAAAGAAATGAACGAAGAAACCTTACTGAGATCGCCAACAAGGCCATGATGGCAAATCTAACAAAGGTAGGTTCAGAAGAAAAGGTAAAGGTTGTAGAAAAAGAGGTAGTAAAAATCGTTGAGGTTGTAAAACCTTGTATGAAGTGTGCTAAACCATGTGTTCAATGTGCTAAAAAATCACAGATCATAGCCGAAATCAATGTGCATAATAATAATTTCAAATACGATTATCGCACTATGAAGGAGGTATATGACAAAATGAAAGATGATTACAGCAGGTTGGATAGAAATAATATTGAACAAGATGATTCAATCAAAATGTTAAAAGCTACTTTAATGGAAAAACAAAAAGCAATTAATGTTTACATAAACACAATTTTCAAAGTAAAACAAGAACTTCAAGACATGAAAATCGAAACCGAAAGGGTTCGACAGCTTCTAAAAAGCTATACCACGAATGCTTATGTCATCGATCACATTCATCTGACTATTCAGTCAGAAGAAAATGTTCAGAAAGCCAAAGATAAGAAAAGTGGAGATTATACCAAAGTTCCACCACCCCTTTGCGAAAAGTATTGTCGCAAAAAGGCTGAGGGGATGGAAAAGGCGCTCAACGTTGAACTTTTAACTGAAAAGAAAAATGAGCTGCCTGAGAATATTGATATAACCTACACGAGTGATGATGGCGAAGCTGTGGTTAAGCAAGTTGTTGATAATATCTTGAGTGAATCTGATGATGGCAGCTATGAAAGCGCCAACTCGAGTTAAAAGAATTCTGATTCACAATCCGAAGATGACGATACATCATCGGAAGATGGTTTAAGTGATGATCCTAACGTTGTCATGTACAAAGTTAAGGATTCGGATAGACTATACTTCGACGATAGCTTCCGATTCGGAATGTGAAGGAAGATCAGCTTGACAAATTCTTCAAACTCGTGGAAGTTTCATCAGAAGATTTGGAAATCAATGAAAAGAAGTTTTACTCCAAACCTAGAAGACATAACTACCGAAGGAATGGTGGTGATTTTCCTGAACATAGGAGAGCAGGGTTGGGTTTGGATGTTGAAGAAGAACCGGTTAACAAAAAGTCACCATTTCACGAATACAAAGATAAAAACATGAAATTCGATTATGGGACAAGCACGGTTCAAGAGGAAAGTTTGATTGGGAAGCAATCAAACGATGAGTTCAAAAAGGCAAAGGAACTTCGAGATAAGGCTAAGGTCACAAGTGGTTTAAAACCCACTAGTGGACATTCTCATGATGATCGGACTTGCTTCAAGTGTAATGAAGTTGGTCACATTGCACGCAAGTGTATGAAATCTAAGCCGATCTATCTTCAAAGAAAAATAAGTTCAGATGTTGTAAAACCTAAGCAACCAGAGTTTGTAAAACCTGTCACGATTTTGAAAAGAAATGAATCAAAAACCTGAAGATAAATCTAAAACAAAAAAGAAATTTGAAAACTCAATTTTCGAAAAAGGTGAAACTTCTAGGGCAAACGAAACAAAGTTTTACATCAAAAAGACAAACATAAAATCACAAGCCTGGATTGCTAAGAAAAAGTCAACAACATCTGAAGTTATCAAGTCTGAGCTTGTTAAGACTGATAACAAGAAAGAATCAAAATCTGAGACCAAACCTGAAACTGTCAAATCTTTAATTGGTATTGAATCTTCAAAAGGTAAAAAGAAAGTGAATTTTGAAAATGTAAATGACAGTGGAGGCTCAGATGGAGATTATGAGGATGATTACCAAGATTTTTAACCCAAACCCAAGACCAAGAAGGCTTGGGTTTGCGCTTTTTAACTAAGTTTTAATATGTGCAAGGGCTCCATAGATCCATTCTTTCAAAGTGGATTCTGGATAGTGGAGCATCCAGGCATATGACATGGATGAAAGCTCTTACTCGACATAAAAGCTATAAATGACGGATATGTTGGATTTGCTGGTAATCAAGGTGGAAGGATTGTCGCCGAGGGAAAACTCTCTAATGGCATAGTATTGTTTGATCGAGTGAACTACATTGCTGAGCTTGAGAACAATCTTCTGAGCATTTCACAGATTTGTGACAAATAGTTCACGGTGCATTTCAACGATAAAGAGTGTATGATTTTAAAGCCGGGTTTCAAAATACATGATGATTGGATTCTGATGCGAGCCCCACGCGAGAATGATTTATATGTCTTAGATATGGGCATCGCTACCACATCATCAAAGTCGCCCAATGTTTTGTAACGAAAGCTACGGAGAAAGATTCTATTCTTTGACATCGGAAAACGGGCACATTCATTTGTGAAAAATGAATTTTCTGGTTCATAATAATCTGGTTGAGGGTGTGAATCTTCAGAGCTTCCATATAATGATCACTGCCTAGAATGTAAAAAGGGGAAGCAGATCAAAAAGTCACATTTGAAGAAGATTCTGAATTCAATTAAGCTGCCGCTTGACCGTCTTCATATGGATCTTTTTGGTCCAGTGAACGTTCAAAGTATTTCAGGAGACTTATACTACGTAGTCCTCACAGATGATTATTCGCGTTATTCATGGGTTTTCTTCAAGAATCAAAGGATGAAATGTTTGATAATCTGGTGATTCTTTTCAAGAAGCTTGAAAATCTTTATCATCTACCTGTCAGACGAATTTGCAGTGACAACGGCACGAAATTCAAGAATAATAAGATGAAAGAATTTTGCTACGCCAAGGGAATCTTTACGAATTCAGTGCACCTTATACTCCGCAGCCAAACGGTGTAGCTGAGAGGAAGAATAGAACTTTGATCGAAACAGCAAGAACCATGCTTGCAGACTCAAAACTTCCTGTTAGCTTCTGGGTGAGCGGTTGCAGCAGCTAGCTACACACTAAACAGGGTCTTAACTGTCAAACCGACTAAAAAGACATGTTTTGAAATGATCAACCTAAGGAAACAAAATTTGAAATATCTAGAGCCATTAGGTGCGCCATGTACTATAATCGATCAAGATGGTAAATTCGGGGCTAAATCGCTTGAAGGTTTCTTTGTCGGGTATGCGAGTCCGCTAAGAAGAGTGTATGTTCCCTCGCAGAGAAAGGTAATTGAAGCACAACACGTCGATTGCTTCCGGTATACAACTCCGATTCAGAGGAAAGGTGACGCGTGGTTGTTCAACTATCAAGATCTATGGAAGTCATTCGACTTGCCCTAAGAACCGTCTGACAAGAACTCACAGGCTCTATTATCTTCAACAGTCAGCAAATCAAGAACAAATCATTAGACCAATTGTGGTTAATCAACCCATGTTGGATACTTCGTTTCCAGAGCAGGTCCAAGTAATAGCAGTGTTCAAGTTGAAAATGTTTTTGAAGCAGAAGTAACACCTGCTATAACTCCATCGAATGATTCTT
Organism: Scalesia atractyloides; assembly: GCA_947069175.1. NCBI lineage: Eukaryota > Viridiplantae > Streptophyta > Magnoliopsida > Asterales > Asteraceae > Scalesia > Scalesia atractyloides. Next base: position 44,471,926 of record CAMTDV010000021.1, on the reverse strand, counting down.
TTGAACCAGAAAATGCAACAGTGCCAAATATGCCTCAGAATCAGAATTCTGACTCTGATGAAGCGCCGACATTTGATGCTGATGGAGAATCCTCATCGGATGAAGAAGTTGAGCAGATATCCAACATGTTGAATCAATCTGCAAGCCCGATCAATTAGAACGAAGCTTCATCTAGTGCTCCTAATGTTGAATTGATTGTTGATCTGAACATCTCAAATCAACAAAACTCAGTTGATGTTCCTAGCGAAGAAATGCCAAGATCATATTCTTACCATCCTTCAACGAATATCATTGGTGAACTACAAACGGGTGTACATACAAGATGCCAAATCAACAAAGCACTAAGTTATTTCTACACCCGAGTTGCTCCTACTCAAGACTACTGCTACTACTCATGTTTCATTTCTCAAATAGAGGAAAAAACTGTAAATGAAGCCCAGGGTGAGATTAAAGCAATGCAAGAGGAACTGTTACAGTTTGAGAAATTGGGAGTTTGGAAGCTTGTAGACTTACCACCGAAAGCAGAAAGCTATAGATACTAAGGGGGTCTTCAAGTGCAAAAAGAGATGATCAGGGGGTAATTGTCAGAAACAAAGCTCGGTTGGTTGTCAAAGGTTTCCACCAGTAAGAAGGTATTGACTACACAGAAGTTTATGCACCGGTTGCAAGATTAGAGTCAATCCGCATTTTCCTTGCATTCGAAGCTTGGAAAGGTTTTAAGGTGTATCAGTTGGATGTAAAATCCACATTTCTCTATGGTAAGCTACGCGAACAAGTGTACGTCGGCCAGCCACCGGGTTTCGTCGATCCACTAAAAAAGAACAAAGCTTAACTCTTAGACAAAGCCTTATACGGATTACACCAAGCCCCGAGAGCTTGGTAGAGACGCTATCACAACATCTCGTTGAAATGGCTTTACTAGAGGCACAGTGGACATTACATTATTTACCAGAGAAGTCGGAAATCATCTAATCATTGTACAAATCTATGCGGATGATATCATCTTTGGTTCAACGGATGATAGTCTTTGCAAAGAGTTCGAAAAGACCATGAAGAAAAAATTCGAGATGTCCTCCATGGGTGAAATGAAATTCTTTCTCGGATTACAGGTGGATCAGTTACTAGACGACATATTCATTCATCAAAAAAGTATGTTCAGGATATTCTCAAGAAGTTTGAAATGGATAGCTCGAAGCCGCTTTTGACTCCACTGGCACTCAACCATGGGATTTGCATTGACGAGACAGGAACCAATGTTGATGACACGCTCTATCGGTCGATGATAGGATCGCTTATGTATCTGACGGCATCTCGCCAGATATCATGTATCCTACCTGCCTTTGCGCGAGATATCAGTCTAGTCCTCGAGTTTCACACATGCAGATAGTCAAAAGAATATTCCGTTATCTAAAGGGATGTCCAAGCACCGGCTTGTGGTATCCAAAGAACGATAATTTTGATCTAACGGGATACGTGAACTCAGATTTCGGAGTGGACAAGCTGAACTCGAAATCTACAATGGCTAGTTGCCAGTTCTTCGGAACTCGTTTGGTAACATGGCAATGCAAGAAACAGACCACAGTCTCTCTCTCTACCTGTGAGGCAGAATACATTTCTACTTCCAGCTGTTGTTCTCAAATCCTCTGGATTCAACAACAGATGAGGGATTATGGTATGCAATTTCTTGATACACCTTTATTCGTAGATAACAAGGCAGCTATCGACATAACCAAAAATCCGGTTCATCACTCACGTACTAAACACATTGAAATTCGTTATCACTTCATTCGTGATTGCTAGAAAAGAAGTTGGTGCGAATAGAAAAAATCCACACCAATTAACAAAAGGCTGATTTTTATACCAAAGCATTTCCTTTAACAAGATTTAAATATCTAATGAGGCTTAACGGTATTAAAAATTTGCTTACAGGTGCGGAAGCAGAGGTTGAATACGGATTGGACGACGAGTTCACGTGATCCACATTGGTTTGTCAATATCTTTTAGATTAGTATTTCCTAAAAACAAATACAAAAATATGTTTTTGATTTTTGGGGGAGAAATATTTGAGAAAATACAAAACCATATGAAAAATTTCAAAAAGTACAAAAACATTGAAAAAGACAAAAAGAATTCGGTGTCACAAAAGGAAATGATAGTACATTCAGTGGACTATCACAGTATGCTAAAGAAATGAAAAGTTTAAAAGTGATAAACAAGTCTTACTATGGATGTGTCGATAGGCTTTACACGTTCAGTAAATTGTTTCTGAGATATAAACTAAATTTTACAACTGCTTAATCTTGTGGATTAACATCTCTCGGATATATGGACTTAGTACTCCAAAATTTTCGTTTGAGAGATTGCCTGATTCTGAGATACGAGGTCTTTATAGATAGTTGATATCTGGGGTAAATTTTACAAAATTCTTCTGATTTTGCGGAAGCAATAGCCTAGAATGTGAAAACTGTGCTTTCTGACATTTGTATTTTATCTGACAATGTATATTCAATAAAAATTTTTTGTTACATTTTATGAGTTTTGTATATTTACTTATGACATTTGTGTATTTTTAATCCTTGTTCAAATCCGATCCTTTAAACATTTTCTGGATGTGAAATCGTAAACCGTTACGTAAATTTAATCAGTTTAATGCAACGTATAGTCCGGAATAGTGACATAAGCTTAACATACCTTAAATAACCTTTACATAACTTAGAATTAAGTTTTGAAGGGTTTGGTATTCCAAAAACAAGCTTATTCGATCACAGGGACTATTTACGTCAAACTACGAAAGTCTGCCGATTCTCGTAGCGATGCACAATCTGGAACAAGTTTAAAAGCTTAACGTACCTTAAATACCCTTTATATAACTTAGAGATAAGTTTCAAGGGCTTCGATATGGCAAAAACACACTTTTGTAACTTTAGGGACTATTTTGCAAACTTTGCAAAACTATGTCTTTTCGCGTATTTTGCTATCCGTAACATGTTCGGACATCCAAAAATTTTTCTAAACATTAATATATCATATTTTAGTGATTGGAATGCAAAAATGTCGTTCGTTACGCATTTACGGTCATACACGCGTTCGTTACGATTTTCGTCGTAATTAACCAAAACCGCGACCGTACGACCAAACGAACCCACATCCGGAATATTTTGAGCACATTTCAAGTTCCCTATACTTTATTATCCTTATAAAGCTTTGAAATGAGGTTAACGGGTGTTAAAAGTGCCAAAACGTGTCAAAAACAAGTTCAAGGGCCTGTTTTGCCAATTTTTGAAAGTTTCTGCCAGCTAAAGGGCTTACGGACCGTAAGCCCAAAGTCATTACGGTCCGTAAGGACCCCCAGCTCACCAGAAACGTGGCTGTAGCTGAATAACTCCATTTTTGACTCACCAAACGATTATACCACCCTTGTTTCTGCTTAAGACACCTATTTGGACACTAATCATGCCCCTAACACCTGGCATAACACTTGTCAAGCTGTGATGAGTTCATGAACATTATAAATACCAAGTCATGGCAAAACATGAACTCTTTGATCACTTCCTTGCAACTCCCTGCCATTAATCCGAATTACAAGCATCTTGGAGCTAAATCTCTAGTCCTTGATCATTCCTTTGGTGTTTGTAAGTATTCCATTCATGCCATGTTCAATTTCCATAGCTTAATTTGACTAAAAATCAAACAGTTTGACTTCTGTTTGACTTTTAGTTTTGATCATGAATTGATCAAGATAAAACTCAATTGAAGCTTGCAATATGATGGTAATGAAGGTGGTTATGATCCCTAAAAATCATGCTTATTGATTTCCACATTTTCTAGTCATTTTGACATGTCAAAGTTTTGGTCAAAATGCGATTTTTGCGCATCTTGCAAGAATCTGTTTTCGAGTGTCAAAACAGGTTGTTTTGATGCCAAAATCTTTTATAAACTTCTTAAGACATGGCAAGACATGTCAAATTCATCACCTTTGTTAAAGTGCTCATTTGGGATCAAAAGTCTAGCGGTTTGACCACCGCTTTGACTTTCAAATCTGACCCGTTTGGCCGATCTTTAGATCCGACCAAATACATATTTTTGCCATAGATATATAGGGAATAACCCTCTGAGGTTATACCTTATGGTCATATATTTCGATAGTGTTATGTTAATCAATGGTAATTTCCCATAAAAATGACCAAAATGCCTTTTCGCAAGAAAACCAATTAAACACATATGAAACATAAACTTTGACATATAATCTGATCAAATAACATTTTAAACATGTTGAAGCATTTAAAACTTAGCATGACACGTATCTAACCATCCGAATGCATAGTTACGCAAATGACGTGTTAAAGTTAGCTTAAACTACCTTAACGGTCATAACGGGTCAAAAGCACTTATAAATCCTTCCAACTCAGAATGTCAACTTTATAAACCATTTCATATGAGTTCCAATACTCATATGGTTTGTAAGATATCATTCTATCCAAATCCTCCGATTTCAAGTTCTGATATTTACATAGTTAACCGTTTATAGGACACGCTTGATTTCACGGACTCTTGATCTTGGTTTATCTTCTTGAACAAGGATACTTTTGCAATCACAAGTGAGTACATAGTCCCCTCTTTTACGTTTTCAAATGTTTTGGGGTGAAACACATTGTGCCTATATCTACTTTCATGTTTTCATGACATTATACATGCTTGATTTTAATGTATATATATAGTACATGATTTTCATTGCATTTTGCTTCATATATTGACCTAGCATATTTAGCACATTGGTTTTCAAAGACATTTTTGCTATGTATGTTGACCTAGATACTAGTACATGGTTTTCAAAGACATTTTCAAAAGACATTTTTTTTGGACATTTTCAAAGACATTTTCAAGACATGCTTACATTGTTATTGACATTTTGGTACATTGAACTCGACAATGATACATTATTAACATTGATCACGCCGACCGGTAGTATGTAATGGTACCATAGGATTGACAATCTCATTCCCACTTCCTAGGTATGTTTGGAAGCGCCTCAGGGAATGACAGAATCCGATGAACATTGAAAAACCCTTGACCGGATAGGGGTTTATCCGACAGTCAACAAGGCTTGAATGTGTTTGCCAACAATCCATAATATTGTTTTAACAATAAAGGCAAATGGTTTATAAAACTCGACATTGTTTACTCAACATTGGTTTACTCGACATTGGTTTACCTGACATTGTTTACTCGCGTGACATTTGTTTACATGACATTGTTTACTCGACATTATTTTACTCGACATTGGTTTACATGACATTGATTACTCGACATTGGTTTATTCGACATTGGTTTACATGACATTTGTTACTCGACATTGGTTTATGGTGAATGACTTAAATAGCGTGACGTGTGTAATATGATAAAAGCATGGTGGATACGCCGATGGTACTTCCTATATATAAGTGCTTTTATTATCTTACATATTGTGGCGTTATCTAAATCATTTTAAACAAAATACAAGACATGACATATCTTATACATAACATGACATTTTTATATGAGACAAAACTTACTTTTGATTATCTATTTAACCATGCATCATTTCTTTTATATCATATTGATTTTCATATGGTTCTTGTAAAAGAAACTTTTTATGGTTCATGGCGACTTTTGTACTACTTTAAACTTTTCTTAAAATAATCAAAGCCATGAAGCATCAACACAAAACCTATGTACTCGCCGGCGTTATTTTGCTGACTTTATTTTCACATATGTTTCAGGTGCAAATGTTTGATGCCAAGCTAGCCACACTTAGGGCGGACTGGGCCTTAGTGACATAGCTTAACTTTTGTTGTATTTCGTTTTTATCAAAGACGATGTAAACAATATTAACTAATGAAACTTCACTTATATGCCATGGTTATTGAAACAATAATTCTGTTACAACACTCCCGACATTTCCGCCACGGTTTGTTGTTTTACGTGGTCGGGGTGTGACAGAAAGATTGGTATCAGAGCCAATGGTTATAGGGACTTAGGTTATTAGTAATGCTTTGACCTAGACTATAACTTTTCTAGGACCCTAACACAAGACATCTTGTGTTTAGATTCTTAAAACAATACCGTCACCTATCCTTAGGTGAATACTAAAACATAAACACAATTTCCAAAATGATTTTTGAAATCAATCATCCATCCTTGGGTGATTTGTTTTTGGCGTTAAGCCTTTGACGTTTTCAAAATCACGTCAAAGTTTGGGTTTTAATAATGTGAACACGTGCAATCTGGAAGGGTGGGTGCCTTTACCCTGAGTTTTCTGTCTAAGGCTAGAGTGTTCGTACAAATCCACTTAATTGGACCAGTCACTCTTACCTGCGAACTCTTAGGGTGAGTGTCCACTTATAGGCTAAAGCATGTCTTCGCGATACATTATGATAACCCATTTACTTTGATTAGTCATTGTGTGTCATTTGTTTGTTTTGAGTAACGAATGAATGACCACCATCCTTACATTTGTCGATATTTTGTTATCTCCTTTTTGATTATCCAACATTCATCTCACTCGTTTTCTCTTATGTCTCTCTTTTAGAATGCCTCCTCGACGAGACGTAAACGCTAATCTGGACCCTACCATGGCAGCTATGATAGCTCAGCAGATTGCTGCTGTACTACCTAATCTCGTAACTCAAATGAACCAAGTCAATAACAACAATGCACCTGCTGTGTGCAACTTTAAACAGTTCAATTTGGCTAAACCACTCAAGTTTAGTGGTTCCGAGGGAGCAACTAGGCTCCTACAGTCGTTTGAGAATCTCGAGAACACTTTTCGTCATGTGCAATGTCCGAATGAGCGCAAGGTCGAGTTTGCATCGAGTGTGTTTGAAAAGAGAGCGCTAACATGGTGGAATGGGGTGATGAGAGACAGGGGTGCTGACATTGCTATGGGTCAGACTCGGGAAGAACTCAGGGCCTTAATGATGAAGGAGTTTTGTCCCCGTCACGAAAAGAGGGCACTTGAAAATGAGTTCCATGACCTGAAGCAAAACAGTGGTGTGCATCGTGCGTATACTGACAGGTATGAAGAGTTGAGTTTGTTATGCCCTGAGATGGTGACTCCTTTGGAATAGGCAATCGAGAAATACATAGATGGTCTTCCTGACCCGATTCAAGATATTGTCACCGGTAGTAACCCCACTACTGTCAGGCAAGCTATTGAGCTATCTGCGAGACTGATTGAATCGCAGATCAAAAAGGGTAAGCTCCACCGTAAGGGTGACAAGAAATCATCTGACAAGTCTGAGAAACAAAAGGTTAAGAAATCTGAAGGTTCGAAAAAGTCTAGGAAGTGCAAGGCTTCCAAGAATTTTGTAGTCACTACTCAGCCTAATCAAGCTGCTCCCAACCAGCCTGCTCAGCCTCCTACTAAGAAACAGTATACCGGCACTGCACTTTGTGCAACAGGTGCAACAGTCATCACCAGCCTCATCTTCCATGCCATATTTGTACAAACTATGGTAGATCTGGCCATCTGGCCAATGTCTGTCGCTCGCCTCCTAACCCGAACAATGTGGCTCAAAACCATGTTCAGCAGCCAGCCAATCCTGCACGACCACAGTATCCACTAGGATCTTGCTACAACTGTGGGGATCTCACCCACTACCATAACAATTGCCCAAGATTGGCAAATGCGAACCAGGCTCGTGGACGAGCTTTTAATATCAATGCAAATGAAGCACGGGCAGACAACGAGGTGGTAAACGGTACATTCTTAGTTACCAACCATCTGCTTCTATACTATTTGATTCGGGTGCTGATAGAAGTTTTGTGTCATTAACATTTGAGCCTGTACTTGCGAAACCGAGCACCAAACTAGGGAAGCCCTGGATAGTGGAAATAGCCAGTGGTGAACCTCTTGTACTCGATTATGTCATTCCTGGTTGCCAATTGAACTTTAATAACCATCTTTTTCCTATTAACCTCATGCCTATGCAACTTGGGAGCTTCGACATTATAGTGGGAATGGATTGGTTATTGTTAGGATCTGAGTTTAAATTACTTGTAGTTTTGTTTCAATAAAATGGAAAATGATTGAATGAAAAGAGATTTGCAGCAGAATAAGATGGAAAAGTTTTACTACAAGCAATGGTCGTTTATTTTCATCATCATCATGCTTTCAAGTTGGTAAACTTGCATGTGATTCACAAACTCTCCCTCAGCATTTGCAATTTCAGTTTGGTAATAAGAAAATGCAGAGAAGATGAAATGCGAAAGTTGATCTTTTAATAGACAAGTTTAAACTGTTACAGAAGTTACCTATTTATACTAACTATCTAACCACTGAGCATCTTTGCTGACGTCAGGGTTGATAGTGACAGGAAACTAATTGTAACTAACTGAAAACACTGCTAATACTAACTTTCAATGCATAGCACTGTTACATTAATGAACTAAACTAATGACTAAGCTCTGATCTCTATCCTCTGACCCTTGTAACTCTGGACCTTTGAAGCTTTGTGAAGGCAGATGATAGGATGAGCAGTCTTTAAGGAAAACCGTGTATGTACATCAGAGGTTGTAACCTCTGATAGTTTAACCAAAGCTCGGATAGTGTTAATTGGGTTTGTATCATCTATTCCTTTCATTGGGTTCAATCCCAACAATCTCCCCCTGGAATAGATGATGTCTTTATTCCTCAGAAGGAATTCTCTTATTTGACATTTGAATTGAAGTTCAAAGTTAATAGATTCCATGTCATCAGCATCCTTCTCCGGCTCTAAACATAGTAGTTCTTGGAAGTCTTCTACTGTAAGCTCATAAGCAGCTTCCATGGATAGTTTAGTGGCTGCACCATCGGACTTGAGCAGTGTCAATTCATGGGTGTCTTTGCCGACCTTCCATTTTAGAATTTTTAGGTCTGATGGTTTTCTTGAAGGAGCTTTTATTGTTGAGGTTTGAGCAGGAGCTTTTTGTGATAGATCTTTGGCTAGCTTGGAACTTCTATCATCTGTTGGATAATCAATCATGTTCTGTATGCCTTCTTTCATAAGTGTATCTTCAAACTCTTTGTCAGTCTTTTCAGACATCTCCCCTTGCCTTTTTCTGTGTAACAGGGCAAGTGTGGAATGGGCAGATGTTGAGCTGGACTTTTTGGAGAGTTGAGCTCTGAGGATAGCATCTTCTTTTGAATAGTCAGGATTAGGAGGCATGGATGGATCCTTTTTCCTCCTCTCTTCCAAACTTTTGTAAGTGTCTATTACCCTGACCTCACCCCATCTCATCACTTGGTTCTTTGAACCATAGTGATTCTGAATCAGTTCATTCTTAATTCTTTTCAACTTCAGGTCTCTTTCAGACACATCTTTCTTGTATAAATCCCAGTTGGGAGGAGTTGGCCTTTTAAGAGGATCTTTTGACATTTCTTGTATTTCTGCTGATTTCTTCTCTTAGCTCAGCCAAGCTCCAATCCCTGAACTGTGGCCTTGTTACCCTATACTTCTTGTTTTCCATGATGTACTCAAGAGCTCACTTTTGACCAGCTTATCTTCCCTTTCTGAAATCTGGTTGCTCAGGTTCTTGACAAAGTTTTGTAAAATGGTGACTTTGCTCAGTTGAAAGGACATGACAATCTGTAAATCTCTATCATCTTTACCAGCTGATTCTCTTTTGGCAATATCCTTTGCTTGCTTCCTTCTCAGTTCCAGGTAAGCATCAACATTTGCTGGTCTTGGATAGCCATCAAGGGATAGGATTGTTCTTTTGTCAGGGTCATCCTCTGAAAAGAAACTTAGGATCTCTTCCCTTGCTGCTGGTAAATCAAGAGGGTATAACTTTGATGATGGAGTAACTTGAAGATTTGAAGATGTTGTAATCACTGATGTGGAGGTCATTGGTGTTGATGATAGTGGAAGAGGTGCAGAGATCTCATCATCATTTATCACTTTTGTGATTTCCCCCCTTTTAAACCTTAGAGTGGGTGATGGTGGTTGTGGGATTTTTGGTGGTGTGGATAATGGTTGATTTGATGTGGGAAATGTGATCATGGCAGTGGATGGAGTTGCATCTGTTGCAACCTCTGCTGTATCAACAGATGTTGACACAACAGTTGCTGTAACATCTGCTTGTGTGGATGTGGGTTGTGGTTTTGAAGATGTGATAGGTTTTTGAGAGGCAGAGGTTTGATGGTTGGATTGGTTGCAGGCTTAGTTTTAGGAGGTGTGGATGTTGGTTGCCTGGCTTTTCTAGCAGGTGTTCTTTTTGATGAAGTACCAACCTCTCCTTTTTCTTTTTGCTGATCAATCTTTTTCTCAACCAACAGCTCTACTCTCCTCAATCACATTCTTCTTGTGACTAGCCCTTGCCTTGGCCACAATTTCATCAGTCAAATCTTTCTTCTTTGAACCATCAGGCCTTGGAATATTTAAAGCAGGTCTGGCCTTGTCATCATCTATTGTCAGTTTTTTGTTTCCCAAAGGTTTCTCCCCCTTTTTGGCTTCATCTGTTGTAACAAAGATGCCCATAGGAGGTGCATGGCCAGTGGTTGTGAGTAGATGAGCTTTGATGGCTTTAATGTCTGCTGCAGTGTCTTGATACCTTGATTCAAACATGTTTCTAACATCATTCATCTGATGCTTGTGTTGTAGATCCCAATAATGTTGTTGATGTTGAAACAGAGGGTTAAGAGCTTCTTTGAGATCAGCAGTGGATAGAACAGAGGGCTGACTTTTGGTAGCTATCATCTGCTTCAGTAAACTTTTGATTTCATCAACAGAACTTTCTATCCTTGTCACTCTCTCCATCAAATCCTGATATTTTAGCTCATCACCTAATTTAATAGGATCATCTGAACTCCTACCAGTGGTGGTAGTTATATCTATGTCATCATGAGCAGTGGTTTTAGGACCAGCTTCAAACATAGATGCCCCTTTGTCTTCGTACTGAGGACTTCCCACAACAGAGGTAACAGTTTTTGCCTCAACAGTGGTTGCCTTCAACCAAGTCTTAGTAATGAAACCACTGTCCAACTGAGAACTTGGGAGTTCAGCAATTATAGTGGCTGCTTGAGTTGAACTATCACCAAGAGTTACATGTAACCCATGGGATGTAGCCTCTTCATGTGCTGATGGGCTAGCAAAGAACAAAGAGTCAGACCCAACTTCATGATGAAGTATATTCTCGGTAATAGGTTGTTGAGAAGTGTTGGTTTATGTCTGCTCGAAGTCAATTACATTCAACAAGGGTAAAATAGTAGGTAGAAGGTATTGGTGAAGGTGGCTGTGTAGAAAGCGATAATGCCCTGGGAGAGGGGCTATGGAAGATAGAACCAAGTAGATCTAGAGCTTCATAAAGTGGTGACCTTGTGTCTACAACCTTTTCCTTTTGTGAGAAAGAAGGAGGAGTTTCAAAGCCGGATGGAGATCTCTGAACCATCTGCTGTGAAGAAGTAGCAGTAGTGGTTTGTGACGTTTGTGCTGTCACTGGGTTAACCTCTGGGATCTCAGCTTCCAGATGACCCCTTTTGGGTTTGGTGGTCTTTTTGGAACGTGATTTTGTTTTCTTTTTGGAGATTTTTGTTGAGGGCTTCAGGGCAGTGGTTGTGGTGCCCTGATCACTAAGAGCAATGGGCTCAGTAGCAAGAGGTTGAGTTTGAACATTTTGTTCAGGTAAAACTTGCTCAACCTCCTCTACTTGTGTTTTCACAACTTCTTTATCTTGGTTTGTTATTCTGGTGAAAGTTTCATGATTAAGGCGACCTGGGTTAATTACAGCGCCTTGTTTACTTTCAGGACCTTTAATTTGATCCTGTAAGTAAACACTCAGGAAACGTGGATGCATAAAAAAGGCTTTTCTTTTTTTCAATATTTTAAAGTTGTTCACAAGATCATTGAACAATATCTAGGAGTAGTTTAAATCTGTGTCAGTTAAAATTGAATACCCCAGATATTGCATGTTCAATGGGATTTCATTGAAAGCAGTGGTTTTTGCTGAGAGACAAGTTAGAATTGTGTGAAAGAAAAATCTCATCTCAGCAGGAAAGTTAGGTTTAAAAATTGTCATACCTTTCATCTGGCCTTCATAACCTCTTTCCAAAAACTCTGCTTGGATCTCATTTTGAGGAAATGACACAGGGTGTTGTATGTTATTTAACTTGAAAACTTGAGAGATCGATTGGGGGCTAATTTGCATTAACACTCCCCCTACTCTTTAGATTATTGTGTAAGGAACACCAGCAGCAGTTGAGTGAACCTTAGCATTTTTCCAAAAATCACAAAGAGCATCAATGTAGATAGGGGCTTTGACTTCTAACATGTGCTTAAATTTCGACTTTTGCAAAATTCGAATCATTGGAATTATAACGAGTATTGGCGTCGGTTTCTTCATGTATGGCGATATAATTATGTGGAGTTTTGATTATGAGAGTGAAGAGTGGAAGTTATTGTGTGGATTTCTTCGAAGATTTTGATTTGGGAGCCATGGTGTTAGAGAGAAAAACTGTTTTGAGATTTTTTGAATCGACACAGTTTAGGGTAAACACTGATAAAGGATAAAACAGGGGTTTTATAAGGTTTTGAAAAAGTGAACATGACGTGGCATCTGTTGCAAGATCTGATGGCTAACATCTGGCCACGTGTAACCTCTGATTAGAAAACCGTTGAGGTGGCAAACAACTGTTTTAAGACAGAGGATGGAACAATACTGATTTTTAACACTATCAGAGGATAGCTATCAGTGGTTTGAGAAAGTGGTAAAAATGGAAGTCAGAGGATACACTTTAACAGTGGATGAGATTTTGAAGCCTTCCAGAGATTTTGAGCAAACAGATGTTATGAGTAGACTTTTAAAGATTTATTGAAAAAATTCAATTTAACTATTTTTAAGGAATTTTTGATTTTCTGAAAACATTTTGATGCTATGTACACATGGATTTACAAGAAACCTTGTTTTTAATCCATGTTTAGCATTCCAATTCTTTTGATCAATTTTTCAAAGGTAGATGTATCCAACGCCTTGGTTAAAACATTTGCCCATTAATCTGAAGTATGGACATGATGCAAAGAAATCAAACCTTTTTCATAGCAATCTCTGACAAAATGATGTCTGATGTCAATGTGCTTTGTAGTTGAGTGAGAAACTGGATTTTTAATGATGTTTTCAGCAACTTGACTGTCCAATTTGAGTGGAGTCTTTAGTGCCGTTACACCAAAATCCAACAACTGTTTTGAAGCCACAAGAGTTGAGCAGTGCAGCTAGCAGCAGCAATATACTCTGCCTCAGCAGTGGATGTTGAAACTGCAACCTGCTTTTTGCTTTGCCAAGACACTAGACAATCACCTAGGAATTGACATCCTCCTGATGTGGACTTCCTTGTAGTTTTACACCCATCAAAGTCACTATCTGAAAAACCTGAAAGCTCAATATTCCCATTAGCTGGATACCAGATACCAAGTGTGGGAGTACCTTTTTATGTATCTGAATATCCTTTTGACAACAATAAGATCACACTTTCTAGGTAATGCCTGTGATCTGGCACAAACACATGTTGCAAACATGATGTCTAGCCTTGATGCAGTTAGGTACAATAAGGACCCAATCATGCTTCTATAAAGAGTTTGATCAACAAGGTCATCTTTACCATCAATGGTGACTAGCTTGGTGGTTGCCATGGGTGTGCTACATGGTTTACAATCATCCATATCAAACTTTTAAGCAGTTCTTTCACATACTTGTTTTGATGGATAAATGTACCATTGTGCAATTGTTTAACTTGGAGACCAAGAAAACATTGGAGCTCACCCATTGCACTCATCTCAAACTCTGCTACCATGAGTTTTCGAAACTCTTCACACATAGCAGTGCTTGTGGATCAAAAAATGATGTCATCCACATAAATTTGGACAAGCATCAAATCTTTTCCTTTCCATTTTAAAAATAGGGTTTTATCTATTTTACCTCTAATAAACGTATGGATAAGAGAAAAGTGAATAAAGTTTCATACCAGGCTCTTGGTGCTTGTTTCAAGCCATACAATGCTTTGTTGAGCTTGTAGACATGATCAGGATGGAATGCATCTTCAAAACCTGGAGGTTGACAGACATACACCTCTTCTTTGATTTTTCCATACAAAAATGCACTCTTTATATCCATTTGATACACCTTTATGTTGTGGTTAGCAGGAAAAGCTAAGAACATGCGAATAGCTTCTAACCTTGCTACAGGAGCAAAAGTCTCATCATAGTCTATACCTTCTTCATGTCTGTAGCCTTGAACCATGAGCCTTGCTTTGTTTTTGACAACAATACCCTTTTCATCAGTTTTGTTTTTGAAGACCCACTTTGTGCCAATTGGACTTACATCTTTTGGCAGTGGCACAAGCTCCCAAACTTGTTGTCTTTTGAATTGAAGGAGTTCTTCTTGCATGGCTTCTACCTAGCCGTTGTCTTTCAGTGCCTCTTGGTAGTTGACTGCCTGTGTGAGTGATAGAAAACCAGCAAAAGACAAATATTTTGGGATTAGCTCCGTGTGAGCACCCCAGATTTGATGTTGCCAATAACTTGATCTGCTGGATGGCTTTTGAGATAAATCAAATCACCTTGGTATGCAACAATAGCATTTTGAGGTGATGGCTGCAAATGTGTATCATCTGAGCTAACCTCTGCTGGTGAATTTGAAGTATCAGCCACTGATGAGAATGGAGGTGGTGGTATTGGGGGTATAGAGGTAACATTCTGATGATTTTGGTGCCCAAATGTAGGACTTTTATCAACAGATGTTTGATTTTGTGAACTGACAGAGGTTTGAGGATCAACCACTGTTGACCCAGAAGTGGCAGAGTTTACACAAGAGCTTGTAGCACCTGATCCTCTGTTGGAAGAATAGACTTTTGTTTGTGGAATCACACAGTCATATTCTTGATCTTGATCTTCTTCAGATGGTTGTGGTGTACCTGCATTGTCTAACTTGATAGAAACATCAGCAAATGTGAATTTATCTAAATCAAAAAGCTCTGCAGGATTTGCTGGAATTTTCAATGATGAAAGTTCATTGAACTTTACATTCAAAGTTCTTCAACACACTTGGTCCTAGAGTTAAAAACTCTGTAGGCTTTAGCAGTGGTTGAGTATCCCATGAAATAACCACAATCAATTTTGGCTGCAAATTTAGATATGGAATCTTTTAAGTTCAAAATGAAGCATGGACAGCCAAAAACTTTAAAATATGAAATCAGAGGTTTGATTTTGTACAAAATCTCATAGACAGTCTTTTGATGCCCGGGGTTAATCAAAACTCTGTTTTGGACATAGCAAGCAGTGTTTACAGCCTCTGCCCAGAAAGACAAGGGTAAACCAGAATCTGCTAGCATAGTTCTTACTGATTCAACTAATGTTCTATTTTTCCTTTCAACCACCCCATTTTGGTCTGGAGTTCTCGGAATGCTATATTGTCTAACAATTCCTTTTAACTCACAAAAAGCATCCAACTCCCTATTTTTAAACTCTGTTCCATTGTCACTCCTAAAGATTTTTACTGGAAGATCAAATTGCTTTTATACTTGTTTAAGAAAGTTTTGCAAAATGCCTGCAGTTTCATCCTTAGAGTGAAGAAAGAAGGTCCATGTAAACCTAGAAAAATCATCAACTACCACTAGGCAATACCTTTTGTGTTTTAAGCTCATGATTTGCACTGGGCCAAACAAGTCCATGTGAAGCAATTGTAAACACTGGCTTGTTTTGGACTCTTCAACATATTTGAAAGAACTTTTATGTTGTTTGCCTTTTAAACAGGAAACACAATGTTCATCACAGGAAAATTGCTTGTGAGGCAAACCTCTTACAAGACTTTGTTTTGAGAGTGTGGTGATAGTTTTAAGATTTGTGTGTCCAAGTCTTCTATGCCATAACTCAGTCTCTTTGCTAGAAGCAACTGAGAATAAGCATGTTCCAGACATAGGATTATCTTTTAGCATATCTACCACATACACATTCCCACTTCTGTGTGCAGTGAATTGTGCTTTGCTCTCAGCAATGATTTGATCAATCTTTTTAACAACCTCTGGTCCCACAATTTGACAAGTTTTCTTAGTGAAGAAGGATCCATATCCTTTGTCACTCATTTGTGAGACACTCAGCAGGTTAAATTTCAGATTATCAATTAAATTCACATTTTCAAACTTGAGTGTACCCGCCAGAGCCGACCCAGACCCTAAAACCTTTCCCTTTGAGTTATTACCAAAAGATATATCACCCCCCATGAGCCATGAAGTCCTTGAGAAGGGCTCTACATCCTGTCATGTGCCTGGAACCTCTACTATCTACATACCATAAGCTATCAAGGCAAGTAGAGGGTCCCTGCACATCAAGTAAATAGATCAGTTAAGATTGGTCTCCAAAGCCAAAATAGCTTTGGATGGGGTCACAGATGGTCCAGCTTCAAGTCTAGGACAATGGTCAGTGGTTTTGAAAACATCTACTCTTGACCATTTCCTATCAGATGATTGTATCCATAAGGGTGCCTGTTTACTCTTTGCTTTGAAGGCTTTTTTTAACCTTCATAAGCATGAGGAACCTTTTTATAAGCAGGTTGGCCATACCCTCTTGGAAATGAGTTTGATGGTGGGGCATCTGTCACTTGCACCTCTCTTTGAACATAGGTTTTGTTTAAGGCTTTTGTAACAGATGTTTCAATTGGTTCAAAACTCTGCTTAGATTTATTTCAAGCATAACTTGAACTTTCTCTTTCTAGTGCTTTTGCCTTGATATCTTATACCTGTTGTTCATAGTTTTTGAGATAGGCACACTGTTGAGTTGAGTGATTTGTTTTGTTGAAGATGGTGCATTTTGAAGAGTTTTTGATAACACAAGTTTTGTTAATGTCATAGGCTTTTAAAAGAAAACAGTCTGCAGCCACATGATTTCTTTTTTCACAAAATTCACAAAACAGGTTTTTAATCTTTACTCTTCTTTTCCTATCAGACTTTTTATCAGCAGTGGTTGTTACTTCTGTTGGCACATCTTTGATAGGATCACCTGTGCTTTTGGGGATTTAGTACCATCAGAGGTTGTGAAGTCCATTGGCTTAAAGTTTTCTAAGATATCACATTCATCTGCCCAGGTTGGTTTAAACTGATATTTTTCAATTTCTTTATCCTTTGTTGAAACCTCTGGTTTTTCCAAAACAATTTTGTTTCCAGCTTTATCTGTGATTTTTATATCTTCACCAGCAAAATTTTTGGGGACTACTTCAACCAACTCAGAATCATTTCAGCAGTATTTTTTCTCAATTTGGTCATAGGTTCTAAAACCTACACCAAACTTAATGTTGTTCTTGATCTGAGCATCAAGCATAATCTCATAACCTTTACAGGACTCAACCCATTTTTCACAAGTGATTTGGGTTTCTTCTAACTCCTTTTACAAACTTGGTATTTTTCTACCATAATTTAGAGTTGGTCCTTGGTTATGCTTAATTCATGTCTCAGGCTACTCATTTCAGAATCTTTTTCACTTAACTTTGATTTTAATTCTTTAATAAGTTTTTCAAAATTAAGTTCATCTTCTAAAATTTTGTTTCTCAGTTTTCATTCACCTTCTTGATGTTTGCAAAAGCAATGACGCATTTGTCAGAACATAGATCTTTAAGGATCTGAGGTGATACCTTTGTAGCAGCCATGAGAGCACAATCACACTCATCTTCACACACATCAACATTCCATGGGTCAGTAGGAGAGTTCTTTTCCTTATCAGCAACATTTTCTTTTTCTTCACTTGAAACCACTGTTTCATCACAAACTTGAACTTCATCAGTTTTTGACACTATCTCCATAGATTCAATACCTTCAGCAATTGTCTCTAAGGCCATTAAAAAAATTCTTGTTCAACATCATTTTTGGCCATTAATGCAAAGTTTTCATCAGTCAAATCCTCAAGCAAGCTGCTCCAGTCAACATAACTTTGTGTGAAAAGCCTTTGTTGACCAACCTCTGCTGGACTAGCAGTGGTTTGAGCAGGTTGTGTAACAATGGGTGCTTGTTGTACAAGCACTTGAGGATGTGATGGTGCCTGAACATACTGAATTTGTGGAGCAGTGGATTGAACATAATGCACTGGAACAGTGGTAGCAGATGTGCAAAGTGGGCAGTGTTTTGAACATTTTGAGCAGGGGCATATTGGGAATAATGAGCATGTTTTGTGTGTGCTGAGGTCTAGGGCCAGGATGAGTCACTATTGGTCCAGAACTTTGAGACCTGCATTCTCTGGCAAAGTGTCCTAGCCTATTACACTTGTAACACTTGACTTTATCCAGCCCAACCTTCAACCCCCCATGCAAACCTGGAAATTTTCTACCAGTTCTCTTATAGAATTTACTAGCCCTAACACTCAATAGGGCTAGTTGGTGCAAAATATCCATTTCCTCAAGATCAGAAGGTTCAATGTCTTGTAAATCATTCAGCTCAAAGGATAGATTGTCAGAGGTTTAGATTTCCCCACTAGCAGTGAAAGCATAGTTGGGTGCATATGTTTCAGATCCAAAGTTTCCACCAGATGTAATATCTATATAGTGATCATAGCTTTGGTCCTTACAGCTGCCAGATCCCTCTTCTTGGCCAAAAAGAGTTGTATTACCCAATGAGTAATCATCAGTCATTCTGCCAGAACCTTGCAACTTCTTTTTCTGGTTTAACTCTCTCTCATAAGTGAGAAGTATCCCATGAAGTTGTGTCAGCGACATTTCTTTAAACCCAACAGATTTTCTCGTTACATAAGCTACAGTCTCCCACTTATCTGGTAACGATCTAAGGAAATGACTATTGACAGTCGAATTAGGAAAAACCACGTTAACCAGTCTAAGTTCACTGGTGAGACAGCTGTAACATTCGAATTGTTGTGTTAGAGACTCTCCTTTCAAGTGACAAAACATTTCATACTGCTGATTTAGAACTTCTCTGTTACTTTCAATCACTTCCTCAGTCCCACCAAATTGCTCTTTCAGTGCATCCCATAACTCCTTTACACTATTGCAATAGAGTAGACCAGCATAAATTTCATTGGGTAAGGCAGAAGCAACTATGCTAAATGCCTTAGCATCCAATTCAATTTTCTGGAAATCCTGCTCCGAAAAGTGTTCAGGATTTTTTGGCACTTGTTTAGTTGGATCCTCTGTGCTTGGAACCATTGGAACGTGTGGTCCATAAGCAACAGATCTCCAGCAACCGGTGTTTTGTTGAGCAAGGATGTGACCCATCCGTCGTTGCCAAATGAAATATTCATTTCTTTTGAGCATCGGCGGTTTGAACAAGGATCCAGAGTTGGCAACCTGTGTGTTTTGAGACATTTTCAGTTGATTTTTCACAAATTTTGTTTTAAAAACTTTGAACGTAATAAAACTCTGAATATCAAGCTAAAACAACCAAACTGATTAGCAAGAGAGCTGATCTGTTCGAACCAAATCGATTGTTGGATCGAATTTGATGAATCAAGCTCTAATACCAATTGTTAGGATCTGAGTTTAAATTACTTGTAGTTTAGTTTCAATAAAATGGAAAATGATTGAATGAAAAGAGATTTGCAGCGGAATAAATAGAAAACTTTTACTACAAGCAATGGTCGTTTGTTTTCGTCATCATCATGCTTTCAAGTTGATAAACTTGCATGTGATTCACAAACTCCTCCTCAGCCTTTGCAATTCAGTTTGGTAATAAGAAAATGTAGAGAAGATGATATGCGAAAGTTGATCTTTTAATAGACAAGTTTAAACTGTTACAGAAGTTACCTATTTAACCCAACTATCTAATCACTGAGCATCTTTGATGACGTCAGGGTTGATAGTGACAGGAAACTAATTGTAACTAACTAAAAACACTGCTACTACTAATTCTCAGTGCATAGCACTGTTACATTAATGAACTAAACTAATGACTAAGCTCTAATCTCTATCCTCTGACCCTTGTAACTCTGGTAGACCTTTGAAGCTTTGTGAAGGCAGATGATAGGATGAGCAGTCTTTAGGGAAAGCAGTGTATGTACATCAGAGGTTGTAACCTCTGATAGTTTAACCAAAGCTCGGATAGTGTTAATTGGGTTTGTATCATCTATTCCTTTCATTGGGTTCAATCCCAACAGGTAACCAAACATCATGCTGAGGTGGTTTGTTTCGATAAGATTGTTCGTATACCTCTTCCGTCTGGTGAAATTCTAGAAGTTTGTGGAGAAAAACCGGGTAGTAGCCTCAAACTCATGACTTGTACTCAAGCCCAAAAATACCTACGCAAGAATTATGTGGCTTTCTTGGCACATATCGTAAAGGAGAAAGGCAAGGTAGAACTATTCAAGATATCCCTGTTGTTCGGGATTATCCTGAGATGTTTCCTGAAGAATTATCTTGTTTACCTCCTGCTCGACAAGTTCAGTTCCATATAGACCTTGTACCTGGTGCCAACCCAATTGCTAAATCTCCATACCGTCTTGCACCGTCTGAGATGCAAGAATTGTCAAAACAGCTTCAGGAGTTATCTGACAAAGGATTCTTTCAACCGAGCTTTTCACCTTGGGGTGCTCCTGTGTTATTTGTGAAAAAGAAGGATGGGTCTTTCCGTATGTGTATCCATTACCGTGAGCTCAACAAGCTCACAATCAAAAATCGATATCCCCTACATCGCATTGATGATCTTTTTGACCAACTACAGGGTGCTACTTGCTTTTCAAAGATTTATCTACGTTCTGGGTATCATCAGCTTCGTGTACTCGAGGAAGATATTTTCCGCACTCGTTATGGCCATTATGAGTTCACTGTTATGCCCTTCGGCTTAACCACTGCTCCTGCCGTCTTCATAGACTTGATGAATAGGGTTTGTAAGCCTTATTTGGACAAGTTCATCATTGTTTTTATTGATGACATCTTGATTTATTCCAATACACGAGTCGATCATGAACATCATATTCGTTTAACAATGGAACTCTGAAAGAAAGAACAACTTTACGCCAAATTCTCCAAGTGTGAATTTTGGCTTAAGGAAGTTCAGTTTTTGGGACATATTGTCAATGAACAAGGTATTCATGTGGATCCCGCAAAGATTAGTGCAATCAGGGATTGGAATACACCTACAACCCCTACTGAAGTTCGTTCATTCTTGGGTCTTGCGGGTTATTACCGCCGTTTCATTGCTAATTTCTCCAAGATTGCGGTTCCCCTCACTACTTTAACTCAAAAGAATAAACCTTTTGAGTGGGGACCCAAACAGGAAGAAGCTTTCCAGACTTGGAAGCAAAAGCTTTTTGACGCTCCTATTCTATCCTTACCCGAGGGTAACGATGATTTTTTCGTATACTGTGATGCATCAAACTTAGGCCTCGGTTGTGTCCTTATGCAAAGAGACAAAGTTATAGCTTATGCATCAAGACAACTGAAAGTTCACGAAAAGAATTACACCACTCATGATCTTGAGTTGGGTGTTATTGTTTTCGCTCTTAAGATTTGGAGACATTATCTCTATAGTACAAAATGTGTGGTTTTCACGGACCACAAAAGTCTTCAACACATCTTCAATTAGAAAAAACTAAACATGAGGCAATGACGATGGGTTGAACTTCTGAACGACTACGACTGTGAAATTCGCTACCATCCTTGTAAGGCGAATGTCATAGCCGATGCGCTAAGTCGTAAAGAACGTTTCAAGCTGCATTGTGTACAGGTTCGATCTGATATCCAGACACGTTCTGGAGGCTCAATGCACTTGTGTCGCGCAAGACAAACTATGGGATGAACTGCCACATCATCACGAGTTTCAGCTGGAAACAAAAGACAATGGGTTATCTTATTATCTGAACTGTTTGTGGGTTCCAAGTCTAGACAATCTCCGCACCTTGATAATGGATGAAGCTCACAAGTCTCGTTACTCAATTCATCCTGGTGCAGACAAAATGTATAAGGATCTTCATACTCGGTATTGGTGGCCGGGTGTGAATAAAGACATCGCCTTGTACGCATCCAAATGCCTTACTTGTCTGAAGGTAAAAGCAGAACATCAGTGTCCTTCTGGTTTGCTTGAATAACCAGAGATTCCAGTTTGGAAATGGGAAAGCATTGCCATAGATCTCATTACCAAATTACCGCGTACACCTAGAGGACATGATGCCATTTGGGTAGTCGTTGATCGACTAACAAAGTCAGCACATTTTATAGCCATTCGTGAGGACTTCTCTGCTGACAAACATGCCAAAATCCATGTGGACGAAATAGTATCTCGTCATGGTATCCCTTTGGATATTATATCTGATCGTGATGCTCGATTCACATCACATTTCTGGAGAACCATGCAGTCTGCCATGGGATTCAAGCTTAACTTGAGCACTGCTTATCATCCTCAAACAGATGGATAATCTGAAAGGACGATCCAAACACTGGAGGATATGCTTAGAGCCTGTGTGATTGACTTTGGTGGTAGTTGGGATTCGCATCTGCCTTTGATCGAGTTCTCTTACAACAACAATTATCACTCCAGCATTGATATGGCACCTTTTGAAGCTCTTTATGGTCGAAAATGTCGTTCACCTGTCTGTTGGAATGAGATTGGTGAATGTCGATTCGCTGGACCTGAACTTATTCAAGACATAACGGACATAGTCAAGTTAATTCGCGAAAACCTTCTGACAGCTAGAAGCCGTCAAAAGAGTTATACGGATAAACGACGCAAGCCCTTGGAATTTCAAGTCGGTGATCACGTCCTACTCAAGGGTATCCCCTTGGAAGGGAGTGATTAGATTCAGAAAGAAAGGAAAACTTGCGCCACGCTATGTTGGACCATTTAAGATCGTTGAGAGAATCGGAAAAGTGGCCTACAAACTTGAGCTGCCTCCACAGCTTGGTAACGTTCATCCAACCTTCCACGTGTCCAATTTAAAGAATTGCTTGGCTGATAAAAACCTCCACATCCCTCTTGATGAAATTCGTGTTGATAACACGATGCATTTTGTTGAGAAACCAGTGGAAATATTGGAACTTGAAGTCAAAAAGCTAAAGCGCAGACGGATACCGATTGTTAAAGTTCGTTGGGAATCCAAACGTGGCCTAGAGTTTACTTGGGAACGAGAGGATCAAATGAAGGCAAAGTATCCACATCTTTTCTCACCAGTTTCCTCAAGCTAAATTTCGGGACGAAATTTCCTAATGTAGGGGAGACTGTGACAACTGTGCTTTCTGACATTTGTATTTTATCCGACAATGTATATTCAATAAAAATTTCGTGTTACATTTTGTGAGTTTTGTATATATACTTATGACATTTGTGTATTTTAATCCTTGTTCAAATCCGATTCTTTAAACATTTTCTGGATGTGAAATCGCAAACCGTTACGTAAATTTAATCAGTTTAATGCAACGTATAGTCCATAATAGTGACATAAGATTAACATACCTTAAATAACGTTTACATAACTTAGAATTAAGTCTTGAAAGGTTTGGTATGCCAAAAACAAGCTTATTCGATCACAGGGACTATTTACGTCAAACTACGATAGTCTGTCGATTCTCATAGCTACGCACACTCTGGAACAAGTTTACAAGCTTGACATACCTTAAATACCCTTTATATAACTTAGAGATAAGTTTCGAGGGCTTCGGTATGGCAAAAACACACTTTTGTAACTTCAGGGACTATTTTGCAAACATTACAAAACTAGTCTTTTTGCGTATTTCGCTATCCGGAACATGTTCGAACGTCCAAAAATTTTTCTAAACATTAAAATATCATATTTTAGTGATTGGAATGCAAAAATGTTGTTCGTTAGCATTTACGATCATACACGCGTTCGTTATGATTTTTGTCGTAATTAACCGAAAACCGTGACCGTACGACCAAACGAACCGACATCCGGAATATTTTTTAGCACATTTCAAGTTCCCTATACTTTATTGTCCTTATAATGCTTTGAAATGAGGTTAACAGGTGTTAAAAGTGCCAAAACGCGTCAAAAACAAGTTCAGGGGCCTGTTTTGCCAAATTTTGAAAGTTTCTGCCAGCTTAAGGGCTTACGGACCGTAAGCCCAAAGTCCTTACGGTCCGTAAGGGACCCCCAGCTCACCAGAAACGTGGCAACAGCTGAATAACTCCATTTTTGACTCACCAAACGATTATACCACCCTTGTTTCTGCTTAAGACACCTATTTGGACACTAATCATGCCCTAACACCTGGCATAACACTTGTCAAGTTGTGATGAGTATCTGAACTTATAAATACCAAGTTCATGGCAAAACATGAACTCTTTGATCACTTCCTTGCAACACCCTACCATTAATCCGAATTACAAGCATCTTGGAGCTAAATCTCTGGTCCTTGATCATTCCTTTGGTGTTTGTAAGTATTCCATTCATGCCATGTTCAATTTCCATAGCTTAATTTGACTAAAAATCAAACAGTTTGACTTCTGTTTAGCTTTTAGTTTTGATCATGAATTGATCAAGATAAAACTCAATTGAAGCTTGCAATATGATGGTAATGAAGGTGGTTATGATCCCTAAAAATCATGCCTACTGATTTCCACATTTCTAGTCATTTTGACAAGTCAAAGTTTCGGTCAAAATGTGATTTTTGCGCATCTTGCAACGAATCTATTTTTGAGTGTCAAAATAGGTTGTTTTGATGTCAAAATACTTTTATAAACTTCTTAAGACACGGCAAGACATGTCAAATTCATCACCTTTGCTAAAGTGCTCATTTGGGATCAAAAGTCTAGCTGTTTGACCACCGCTTTGACTTTCAAATCTGACCCGTTTGGCCGATCTTTAGATCCGACCAAATACATATCTTTGAGCATAAATATATAGGGAATAACCCTCTGAGGTTATATCTTATGGTCATATCTTTCGGATAGTGTTATGTTAATCAATGGTAATATCCCATAAAAATAACCAAAATGCCCTTTTCGTAAGAAAACCAATTAAACACATATGAAACATAAACTTTGACATATAATCTGATCAAATAACATTTTAAACATGTTTAAGCATTTAAAACTTAGCATGACACGTATTTAACCATCCGAATGCATAGTTACGCAAATGACGTCTTAAAGTAGCTTAAACTACCTTAACGAGTCATAATGGGTCAAAAGCACTTATAAATCCTTCCAACTCAAAATGTTAACTTTATAAACCATTTCATATGAGTTCCAATACTCATATGGTTTGTAAGATATCATTCTATCCAAATCCTCCGATTTCAAGTTCCGATATTTACATAGTTAACCGTTTATAGGACACGCTTGATTTCATGGACTCTTGATCTTGGTTTATCTTATTGAAAAAGGATACTTTTGCAATCACAAGTGAGTACATAGTCCCCTCTTTTACGTTTTCAAATGTTTTGGGGTGAAACATATTGTGCCTATATCTACTTTCATGTTTTCATGACATTATACATGCTTGATTATAATGTATATATATAGTACATGATTTTCATTGCATTTTGCTTCATATGTTGACCTAGCATATTTAGCACATTGGTTTTCAAAGACATTTTTGCTATGTATGTTGACCTAGCATACTAGTACATGGTTTTCAAAGACATTTTCAAAAGACCTTGTTTTGAAAATATTTTGATATTGCAATAGGTTTATAAACACGTGAGATAGAGTTTATAGAAATCTAGTAGCCATGAACCTTGACTCGAAATATTTTATATTGTAAATCCAAGTTGTAAATCGTCTTGAAATAACTCATATGGTTTATATCGTTAATCAAAAAATCGTTGTCTGTCATTGTTTGAAAACATTTGTCCAAGTAATATAAATAACGTCACGCATGTAATATGATTAAAGCACTTATATATAGGAAGTACCAGCGGTGTATCCACCATGCTTTTATTACATTAAACTCGTTCCGTTATCTAAATCACTTGTCGTTAACCATTCGTTCATCGTTCCCTGTTATAAACCAACTGTTCATCGTTAATCGTTCGTCGTTCATTGTTATAAACAAATCGTTCATCGTTCATTGTTTTAATTGTGAAAACTTTTGGTCGTTTCGTGAATACATTCAAACCTTTGTTGACTTGTCCGAGACCACCCAACGGTGTCCCTTAATCGTATAACAAACCACCAATGGGTTTGTTACATATAGTTTTAGTCGCTTCCCAAATTTCCCCACAAACCCGGGAATTTTGGTAACGAGATTGTCAGTCCTAGGCGCCTTAACTTACTACTGGTCGGCTTGGCCATTGTTAATGAATGTCATTCTTGTTATAAATATAGCGCACCAACAAGTTCGTTTACTTTATTGAAATCGTATTGTTTATATAAACCATAGTATTTGCATTTGAAAACTTGTAAACCGTAGCAATTGTAACTTGAAAACTTGTAAACTTTTTGGCAGATATGAATCACCCCAAAACAATTGAAAACATAAAAATAGGGGAACTATGTACTCACTTGTGATAGCAAGGTAAATCTTGGATCAATAAGAAAAACAAAGCTCAAAGATCCGAGAAATCACGCGTGTCCTAAAAATGAATAATAATGTACATATCGAGACTTGAAATCGGAAGATTCAGATAGAATGAGATCTTATAAACCAAGTGAGTGTCGGAACTCATATAACATGGTTTAATAAGTTTACATTCTGACTTGGAAAAGATTATAAGTGCTTTTGACCCATTATGACCCGTTAAGGTGGATTAAGCCACTTTAACACGTCGTTTGTGTAACTACGCATTCAGATGGTTAGATATGTGTTATGATAAATCCTTAAAGCTTAAATATGTTTGAAAATGTTATTTAATCAGAATACATGTCAAAATTTATGTTCATATGCTTAAAGTTGATTTGTTTGCGAAACGGGCATTTTGGTCATTTTTGAGTAATATTACAATCATTTATGATAACACAATCCAAACATCATGACCATAAGGTATAACCTCAGAGGGTTATTCCCTATATATTTATGGTCACAATTATGTATTTGGTCGGGTCCGAACATTCGCCAAACGGGTCAGATTTCGGAAGTCAAAGCGGTGGTCAAACTGTTCAACTTTTGACTCTAAATAAGCACTATAATGAGAGTGGTGATTTAGACATGTTTTGACATGTCTAAATAAGTTTATAAAAGAGTTTTGGCATCAAAACAAACTGTTTTGACACCTGAATTTAGAGCCGTTGCAAAATGCGCAAAAATCGCATTTTAACCGAAACTTTGACTTGTCAACATAGCTAGAAATGGTGGGAATTAGTAGGCATGATTTTTATGGATCATAATCACCTTTATTACCATCATAAAGCAAGTTTCAATTGGATTTTAAACTGATTAATTCATGATCAATTCTAGAATTCAAATAAAAGTCAAATTTTGTGACTTTTAATCAAATTAATCACAAGAATTGAAACAAAGATGAAGGAGATAACTTACAAATACCAAGGATTTGATCAAGAACACTGAGAAAACTCCAAAATGAGTGCCAAATTCGGATTTAGAGCAGGGTGTTGCAAGAAAGTGATCAAAGAGTTGCAACTATGAAGAACACTTAGTATTTATAGAAATCTTAGATTAACAAGAGCATGACAAGTGTTGGTGACTCATCTTAGGTGTAGATTAGTGTCCAAATTCGTGTCAATTGTAGAGATTAAGGTGGCACAAGTGTTTGATGAGTCAAAGGTTGCACAAACAGGCTGCTGTCAGCAAATCTGACGTGTTGGGCATGCCTTACGGACCATATGGTCCTTAGGCTTACGGTCCGTAAGCCATGGACCTGGGCACATCTTTTGGGATTTGGCAGAACAGACCCCTGCATCGTTTCGTCGCGTTTCAGGCACTTTCGACACTCGTAAATCTCATTTCAAAGCTCCATAGGGATGTTAAAGTATAGGGGAAATATGTTAAAAAATGTTCAGAGGTCGGTCCGTTTGGTCGTACGGTGGTGGTTTTCGGTTAATTACAACGAAAATCGAAACGAACGCGTGTGTGACCGTAAATGTGTAACGAACGGATTTTTCGCATTCCAATCACTAAAATACAATATTTTGATGATTAGGAAAATTTTTGAATGTCCGCACATGTTCCGGATAGCGAAATACGCAAAAAGCTGTTCACGAATTGCAAATAGCCCCGAAGTTACAAAAGTGTGAATTTGCCATACCGAAGCCTTCAAACTTATTTCTAAGTTATGTGAAGGATATTTATGTATGTTAGGCTTGTTTTCTTGTTCCGGAGAGTACGTCGCTGCGAGAATCGGCAGACTTACGCAGTTTGTCGTAATTAGTCCCTGTGATCGAATAAACTTGTTTTTGACATACCGAACCCTTTAAAACTTATTTCTAAGTTATTTAAAGGTTATTTAAGGTATGTTTAGCTTGTGTCATTATTTCAGAACATATGTTGCCTTAAATTGGTTTCGTTTGCGTATCGGTTCACCGATTTTGCTCATAGAAGCGATTTAAGAGTTCGAAATTGTGCAAGAATCAAATGAGTGTAATAATCAAAATAAATAAACAAATTTCAAATATAAACATAAAATTTCATTCATTGATAACTTGTTTGTCATTGTTACATACTCGGATTACCACAGATATCGCAGTCTCCCCTACTTCAGGAAATTTCGATTTCGTCCCGAAATTTAATTAGAGGAAAGTTGTAAGAATAAGTGTGGATACTTCGCTTTCATTTGATCCTCTCGTTCCCAAGCAAATTCTGGGCCACGTTTGGATCCCAGCGAACTTTAATTATCGGGATTCGTCTTCGTTTCAGTTTCTTGACTTCACTATCCATTATCTCCACCGGTTTCTCGACAAAATGCATAGTATCATCAAGTGAATCTCGTCAAGTGGTATGTGAAGATTTGTATCAGCTAAACACTTCTTTAAATTGGACACAGTGGAATGTTGGGTGAATATAACCGAGTTTAGAAGGTAGCTCAAGTCGGTAGGCCACCTTTCCGATTCTTTCGACGATCTTGAATGGCCCAACGTATCGTGGAGCAAGTTTTCCTTTCTTTCCAAATCTCACTACTCCTTTCCAAGGGGATACCTTGAGTAGGACTTAGTCACCAATTTGAAATTCTAAGGGCTTGCGTCGCTTGTCCGCATAACTCTTTTGATGGCTTCTAGCTATTAAAAGGTTATCGCGTATTTTCTTGACTTTCTCGGTTATGTCATGGATGAGTTCAGGTCCAGTGAGCTGCATCTCACCGATCTCATTCCAACAGACAGGTGAACGACATTTTCGATCGTATAAAGCTTCGAAAGGCGCCATGTTGATGCTGGCGTGATAGCTATTGTTATAAGAGAATTCGACCAACGGTAGATGTGAATCCCAACTACCACCAAAATCGATCACGCAAGCTCTAAGCATATTCTCCAATGTTTGAATCGTCCTCTCAGATTGTCCATCTGTTTGAGGATGATAAGTAGTGCTTAGATTAAGTTTGGTTCCTATAGCAGATTGTAGAGTATTCAAAAACGAGATGAGAATCGAGCATCTCTATCAGATATGATGTTCAAAGGAACACCATGACGAGACACAATCTCATCAACATAGATCTTGGCAAGTTTGTCAGCCGGATAATCTTCATGAATCGCTATGAAGTGTGTTGACTTCGTTAGTCAGTCAATGATTACCCAAATGGCATCATGACTTCTAGACATGCGTGGTAGCTTAGTAATGAGATCCATCGCAATGTTCTCCCATTTCCATACCGGTATTTCTGGTTGTTCAAGCAAACCAGATGGACATTGATGTTCGCCTTGACTTTGAGACAAGTAAGGCATTTCGATACATACAAGGCAATGTCATTCTTCATACCCGGCCATCAATATTGGGTACAGAGATCCTTGTACATTTTTGTAGCACCAGGATGAATCGAATAACGAGACTTATGAGATACATCCATCAATAGAGTACAGAGATCGTGCTGATTTGGAACCCACAACCGATTCTTGTAATAGAGTAATCCATCGTCTTTCGTTTCGAGTTGAAGTTTGAGTTGATGAGGTAGTTCGTCTTTCAACAAACCTTGAGTTACACAAGTGCGTTGGGCTGCAAGAATACGTGTTTGGATATCGGATCGAATTCGAACACAATGAAGCTTAACACGTTCTTTACGACTAAGCGCATCAGCCACAACATTCGCCTACCAGGATGGTAGCGAATTTCACAGTCGTAATCGTTTAAAAGCTCGACCCAAGATCGTTATCTCATGTTCAGCTCCTTTTGATTGAATATATGTTGGAGACTTTTGTGGTCTGTGAAAACCACACTGTTGGTGCATAATGTCTATGTCTTTGTCTTATATCGAGTCTGTATAGAATAGAGCTGAATAGGCTAGCTGATAGTAGTATTTATGTAATTAGGAGTCAAGTTCGCCCATGATTGATCATGGATGTCAAGTTCGGCCGAACTTGCTAAGGCAAGTTCGCCCGAACTCACATACACCATGAGCGAACTTGACACTCTATAAATAGCAAGCTAGTGCTCCTCATTTGTAACTTTGGCATTTTGGAGGCGAAGCTCTGTCAGTTTGTACTCTTGACGTTTGATCAATAAAACTGATGTTAAACTGATTAATTCTTTTCTATTGGTAAACACGACGTAATATTTCCGCTATTATAGACGTTAGATATCAAATTTAGGTTCCTTAGCATCAAGGATCGGTCAAGTGGTATCAGAGCTAGAACAACCTGATTTGATAGTAATCAAGACAAGAACACTTCTATTTCGTCTCCTTTCTTCTATTTTTCATTTCTTAAAAAAAAATGGAAAACTCACGGTCAAAATCTTTTCAATTTTGAATATATCATGTAAAATACAACAAAGATAAACCCTTGAAAGATTGGAGACCAAATGCAACCGAATTGATGTCAAAAATTTGAAAAAATCATGTTTTGCAAAAACCTTTCCATCGAATTTGTTAGCCAAGTTCGGCCGAACTTGTGCTAAAAACTCACTTTTTCAGTGATTTTTTACCAAGTTCGCTCGAACTTGAGTGAATTTTGGAGGAAATTTTGTTAAGTTCGCTCGAAGTTGCTAGATTTTTATTGATATTTTGTTAAGTTCGACCGAACTTGATAAAATTCAAGGATTTTTAGCTAAGTTCGGCCGAACTTGCTAGTTTTTTTTATCAAAATCATTTGATAAGTTCGCTCGAGGATAATTAAAGTTTTTTTTCTAAACTGTCACAAGTTCGACCGAAGTTCAAGTTACTTTTTCAAAACAGAAACACTAAGTTCGACCGAACTTTTGGATAAAAACCTAAAATTCTTCATTTCCACTACAAGTTCGACCGAACTTGTAGTAAAACTAATAGTTTTCAAAGTTTTCAAGTATTTTTAGTATACATATCTCGTTATTTGTGATGGATGATCTACAAAGAGCATATATGACAACAGCGTGTTCGTCAAATGCCAACGTGATCCAACAAGTCAATCTTGACAACGAGATGGGCACGACTGTTAAACCACCAAACCTAATGAGCGTGGATGAGTATGAAGGATGGAAGGAGAAGTTTACATATTGGGTTCAAGCCATGCACTTCCTAGGCTGGGTGTCGATCGAGAGAGGTTATAGAGTTCCGTTGGATGAACATCAGCAAGTTCTGGAGAAATACAAGTACTCCACGACACAGAAAGAAGAATACATTGCTGAGAAAAAGATGATCAGTCTTATCCAACAATCTGTTAAAGAAGATATTCTCGTCTTGCTACCAGAATACACGACTACGTGAGATCTCTGGCTTTCATTGCAAAAGAAATATCAAGGAAGCGCAGAGATGATCAAGTGCAAGAAAGCGGTCATCATGAAAGAGTTCGATATCTTCAACATGCTGAAGGGTGAGACGATGAAGCAGATGATTGAACGCTTTTGTCATCTTAAAGTTCAAATGTGAAGACACGGTCTTGAGAAGACGGAACAAGAGTATATCGAGAAGCTTGCAGACGCTCTACTAGATGGAGAATGGACTACTTACCTAATGATTCTGAAAGAAAGTGAAAAATGGGAATTCTTCAAGCTTCAACATTTATCGATAAACTCGAAGGCCATGAAATAGAACTCTTGAAGATTGCAAAGTCAAAGAACGCTAATGTTGTTCAAGATGTTGGTTTGTACTACAAGAGTGGAATGCAAGATAAGATTCAAGCCCAAAGATTCAGACTGCATTCAACGCAAGTGTGAATTCTTCGAACAATTCGTAGCAGAATTAGAATCAATCATATCCTCAATATGATCAAAGTCCACAATCTTCATTCTCAAGCACTGGTTCAAATTCGTCTTATCAGAGTCAAGCAAATCAGAACCAACAAACAAATTCTGATTCAAATGTATTCAAATGTAACATCGCTGTTAATTTGAATAATGTTGTTTCTGAGCAAACTGCCAGCAACACGTGGCACTTCTCACCACTGTTCTAGAATCGTATGAAAGTCTTGTAGCTGGGAAAATCGGTAATTCCGAGATGACCGGCGAAGACTACGACCAGGTGGACGAAGAAGAATTGGAGCTCATGGATATAAAGTGGTGTTTAGCTTCGATTATCCGAAGGGTTACAAAGTTCGTTGCTCTAACAGGCCGAGATATCGGAAATTCTAGCAACAAGTTGGGCTTCGACAAAACGAAAGTAACGTGCTTCAGATGCCGACAGAAAGCGCATTTCAAGAGAGAATGCAAAAACCCTGAAGCAACAGGCAATCAAAGTCCTTTTGGAGGAGGCAACGAGTATTACAAGAAATCACTTCAGTACAAGCCTTTCCGAAGAAGACTCAGGTTGAAATCCAAGAGAAGCCAAATAGCAGTAACACTGAGAAAGCTATGGTTGCAGCAAACAAAGATGATGGTTTCGACTGGAATTATTATATCGATAAGAAGACCGGAGTTGCATTGATGGCACAAATTGTTGAAGATACATCTGCCGAAGACGCAGCAGTTCTAGAGAACATCTTACTGGAACAGTATTTGCAACAAACAGAAGGAAGAGGAGTATATCCACATGCAGAAACAAGGAATTTTATCTCCTAACTCTTGTGATAGTTTTGCAGGTCACTTTGATGGAAGTTCTCAGGAACAAGTTGCTAAGGAGAAATCTATTGCTGAAGATGTCTATGATGTGACTCAAGAAGTGAATGCCGAAAACCTCAAGGATATTGCCGACAAAGCTTTAATGGCAAATCTAACCAAGGTAGGTTCAGAGGTAAATGAAGTTGTCAAAGTACAAGTTGTAGAGGTTGAGAAACCTTGTACAAAATGTACCGAACCATGTATCGAATGTGCCGAAAAATAAAAGATCATCGCTAAGATCAATGTGCATAATGAACTTTTAAAATATGATTATCGCACAATGAAGGAAGCGTATGACAAAATGAAATATGATTACGGCAGGCTCGATCGAAACAATATTGAACAACATGATACTGTGAGGATGCTAAAAGGGACAGTAATGGATAAACAAAAAGCGATTAATATCTATATTAACACCATTGCTGAAACTAGGTAACAACTCCAGGACATGAAAATTGAAACAGAGCGTGTTCAACAACTTTTGAGAAGTTACACTTGTAACGCATATGCCATTGATCACATCCTTCCGACAATTCCATCGGAAGAGAAACCTAAAAAGAAAATTGGTAAAGAATATAGCAATGTTCCTCCACCCCTATGCGAGAAATACTGTCGCAAATCCGCTGATGGGATGGATAAGGCACTCAACATTGAGTTGTTATCTGAAAAGAAAACTGAGTTGCCAGAGAACATTGATGTATACTAAAACAGATGATGATAATGTTGTAGTAAAGAATGTGGTTGAAAATGTTCTGAATGATTCTGATGAAGGCAGCTTTAAAAGCGCCGATTCGAGTTCAAAGAATTATGATTCACAGTCCGAAGATGATGATAAATCATCGGATGATGATCTAAGTGATGATCCTAACATTGTTATGTACAAGGTTAAGGATTCTGATAGATTGTGCTTTGATGATAGTTTTCCGATTCAGAATGTGAAGGAAGAGTTACTAGACAAATTCTTTAAACTCGTGGATGTCACATCAGATGATCTGGAGATCGATGAAAGAAAATTCTATTCCAAACCTAAAAGAAACAATTACCGAAGGAATGGTGGTGATCATCCGGAAAATCGGAGAGCTGGGTTGGGATTAGAAGAATCGGATGAATCTAAAAAGAAATCGTCACCATATCACGAATACAAGAAT
The DNA here is from genome assembly GCA_947069175.1 of Scalesia atractyloides. Lineage (NCBI taxonomy): Eukaryota > Viridiplantae > Streptophyta > Magnoliopsida > Asterales > Asteraceae > Scalesia > Scalesia atractyloides. The sequence goes on along the minus strand of CAMTDV010000021.1, from coordinate 44,437,776 downwards.
AAAAACATGAATTTTGTATATGGGACGACCACGGTTCATGAGGAAAGTTTGATTGGCAAACAATCCAATGAGTTCAAGAAACATAAAGAACTTCGAGATAAAGCCAAAATTGCAAGTGGTGCCAAAACAAGTGGTGTAAAACCCACTAAAGGACATCCACATGATTCTCGGACTTTTTTCAAGTGCAACGAAATTGGTCATATTGCACGCCAATGTCCGAAATCAAAGTCGGCTTATCTTCGAAGGAAAGAAAGTTCAAATGTTGTGAAACCGAAGCAACCAGAGTTTGTAAAACCTGTAAATATTTTGAAAAGAAACGAATCAAAAACTGAAGTTAAACCTAAAACAGATCAAAAGTTTGAAAATTCAACTTTCAAAAAAGGTGAAACTTCAAAAGCTAATGAAAATAAGTTTTACATCAAAAAAGCTAACATCAAATCTCAAGCCTGGATTGCAAAGAAACGGTCAACAACATCCGATGTTATTAAGTGTGAGCCTGTAAAGACTGATAACACGAAAGAATCAAAATCTGAAATTGAAACTAACACTGTTAAATCCACAAGTGGTAATATTTCAAAAGATAACAAGAAAGTGAAGTTTTCAAACATAAACATCGTAGAAAATCCAGAAGATGAATATGAATTTGATTATGCTGACGAATGTGAGTTTGATTACGATGATGGTTATCCAATTCAACCCAAGACCAAAAAGGCTTGGGTCGCGCTGTTTAACTAATTGTTGAAATGTGCAAGGGCTGCAGAGATCCGTACTTTTTAAGTGGATTTTGGATAGTGGAGCGTCCAGGCATATGACGGGAATGAAAGTGTTGTTATTCGACGTAAAAGCTATAAATGGTGGATATGTTGGATTTACGGGTAACAAGGGTCGAAGGATAGTCGCTGAGGGAAAACTCTCCAATGGCGTTGTTTCATTCGATCGCGTGAATTATGTTGCAGAGTTGGAGAATAGTCTTCTAAGCATATCGCAGATTTGTGACAAGAAGTTCACGGTGCATTTCAACGACAAAGAATGTATTATGTTGAAGCCGGGTTTCAAAATACCAGATGAGTGGATTCTGATGCGAGCATCACAAGAGAATGATCTATATGTTCTTGATATGGGCGTCGCTACCACTTCATCAAAATCAGCGTAATGTTTTGTGACAAAGGCTACTGAGAAAGATTCTATTCTTTGGCATCATAAGATGGGGCATATTCATTTGCGAAAAATGAATTTCTTGGTTCATAATGATCTTGTAGAAGGTGTAAATCTTCAGAGTTTTCACATGTCTGATCACTGCTTAGACTGTAAAAAGGGAAAGGAGATCAAGAAATATTATCCGAAGAAAATTCTGAACTCAATCAAGTTGCCATTAGAACGTCTCCACATGGATTTATTTGGTCCTGTAAATGTTCGAAGCATCTCAGGAGACTTATATTGCTTGGTCGTGACAGATGACTATTCCAGTTATTCTTAGGTATTCTTTCAGGAATCAAAAGACGAAATGTTCGAGAACTTGGTGATTCTGTTTAAGAAACTCGAGAATCTTTATTATCTGCTGGTCAGACGCATTAGAAGTGACAACGGCACAGAGTTTAAGAATAAAAAAATGAAGGAATTCTGCAACGCTAAAGGGATTCTGCCCGAGTTTAGTGCTCCCTATACTCCACAGCAAAACGGTGTTGCTGAACGGCAGAACAAAACTTTGATTGAAACTGCGAGAACCATGCTTGCAGATTCTAAACTTCCAGTCAGCTTCTGGAGTGAAGCGGTTGCTGCGGCTTGCTACACGCTAAACAGAGTTCTCATTGTCAAACCAACAAAGAAAACATGTTTTGAAATGATAAACCGACGGAAGCTAAATTTGAAATTCTTAAAACCATTTGGTGCGCCATGTACTGTAATCGATCAAGATGTCAAATTCGGAGGTAAATCTCTTGAAGGTTTCTTTGTCGGATATGCGAGTCCGTTAAGAAGAGTATATGTTCCTTCATTGAGAAAGGTTATTGAAGCACAGCACGATGGATTGTTTTAACTATACGGATCCTATTCAAAGGAGAGGTGACGCGTGGCTGTTTAACTACCAAGATCTTTAGAAGTCATTCGACTTGCCGGAATAACCGTCTGAAGAAGAAATTGCAGCGTTATACTATCTTCAACAGTTGGCGAATCAAGAACAAATCATTAGACCAATTGTGGTTAATCAACCCACGTTGGATTCTTCATCTTCCGGAGCAGGTCCAAGCAATAGCAGTGGTGTTCAAGTTGAAAATTTTTCTGAAGCAGAAGTAACACCTGATACACCTCCAGTGAATGCTTCTAATGAACCAGGAACTACAACATCAATTCCTAGCATGCCTCAGAATCATAATTCTGGCTCAGATGAAGCACCGACATTTGATGCTGATGGTGAAACTCATCGGATGAAGAATTGAGCAGATATCTAACTTGTTGAATCAATCTGCTAGTCCGAGAAGTCAGAACGAAGCTTCATCAAGTACTCCTAATGTTGATGTGAACAGTGATCTGATTATTTCAAATCAACAAAGCTCAGTTGATGTTCCAACAGAAGAAATGCCGCGATTATATTCTTACATCCTTCAATGAATATTATAGGAGAACTACAAACTGGTGTTCGTACACGAAGCCAAATCAATAAAGCACTTAGTTGTTTCTACACCCGAGTTGCACCAACTCATAACTACTGCTACTACTCATGTTTCATTTCTCAAATAGAGCCAAAGACAGTTAATGAGGCTCTTGCTGATGAGAATTGGGTGATAGCAATGCAAGAAGAACTGTTACAGTTGAGAAGTTGGGTGTTTGGAAGCTTGTATACTTGCCACCAAAACAGAAAGCTATTGACACAAAGTGGGTCTTCAAGTGTAAAAGAGACGATCGGGGGTTTTAGTCAGAAACAAAGCTCGGATGGTTGTCAAGGGATTCCACAAGCAGGAAGGTATATATTACACGGAGGTATACGCACCAGTTGCGCGATTAGAATCTATCCGCATTTTCCTAGCGTTCGCAGCTGGAAAGGATTTAAGGTGTACCAGTTGGATGTAAAATCTGCATTTCTCTATGGTAAACTTCGTGAACAAGTGTATGTCGGCCAACCACCGAGTTTCATCGATCCACTGAAAAGAATAAAGCATATCTCCTGGATAAAGCCTTGTACGGTTTACACCAAGCCCCGAGAGCTTGGTACGAGACGTTATCGCAACATCTCGTTGGAAATGTCTTTACACGAGGCATAGTGGACAGCACTTTGTTTACCAGAGAAGTTGGATCACATCTGATTATTGTACAAATCTATGTGGATGATATCATTTTCGGTTCTACGGGTGACAGTCTATGCAAAGAGTTTGAAAAGATCATGAAGAAGAAATTCGAGTTGTCCTCGATGGGAGAAATGAAATTCTTCTTAGGTCTCCAAGTGGATCAGCTTCCAGAGGGATATTCATTCATCAGACTAAGTATGTTCATGATATTCTCAAAAAGTTTGAAATGGATAGCTCGAAGCCGCTTTCGACACCGCTGGCACTGAACCATGGGATTTTCATAGACGAGACGGAACGAAAGTTGATGAAACACTTTAACGATCGATGATAGGATCGCTGATGTATCTGACGGCATCTCGCCCAGACATCATGTATCCTACTTGCTTATGTGCGAGATATCAGTCAAGTCCTCGAATGTCACACATGCAGATAGTAAATCGAATCTTCCGTTACTTAAAGGGATTTCCTAGCACGGGCTTATGGTATCCTAAAAACGACAACTTTGACTTAACGGGATATGCTAACTCAGACTTCGGAGTGGACAAACTGAACTCGAAATCTACAACTGCAGGATGCCAGTTCTTTGGCACGCGTTTGGTAACGTGGCAGTGTAAGAAACACACCACGGTGTCTCTCTAAACATGTGAAGCGGAATACATTTCTGCTTCCAGCTGTTGCTCTGAAATCCTCTGGATTCAGCAACAGATGAGGGATTATGGTCTGCAGTTTCTTGACACGCCTTTATTTGTAGGTAACAAAGCAGCCATCGATATAACTAAAAATCCGGTTCATCACTCACGTACAAAACACATTGAAATTCGTTACCATTTAATTCGTGATTATTACGAAAAGAAATTGGTTCGAATAGAAAAATCCACACCGACGAACAAAGGGCTGATTTTTATACCAAAGCATTTCCATTAACAAAATTTAAATCTAATGCGGCTTAAAGGTATTAAAAATTTGCTTACAGGTGCGGAAACTGAGGTTGAATACGGATCGGACGACGAATTCACGTAATCCGCATTGGTTTGTATGGTTTGTAAATATCTTTCTACTTTAGTATTTCTTAAAAATCTAAAATCCAAAAATATGTTTTTGATTTTAGGGGGAGAAATATTTGGGAAAATACAAAAACATATGAAAATTTCAAAAATGTACAAAAACATTGAAAAAGACAAAAAGAATTCGGTGTCATAAAAAGGAAATGATAGTACATCAGTGGACTATCACTGTATGCTAAAGAAATGGAAAGTAAAAAGTGTTAAACGAGTTTACTGTGGATGGTGTCGATAGGCTTAACACGTTCAGTAAACTGTTTTGAGATATAAACTAAATTTAGCAACTGCTTAATCTTGTGGATTAACATATCTTGGATATATGGACTTAGTACTCCGAAATTTCGTTTGAGATATTTCCTGATTCTGAGATACGAGGTCTTTATAGATAGTTGATATCTGGGGTATTATATAAGTTCTTCTGATTTTGCAGAAGCAATAGCCTAGAACTTCTATAATACTTTCGCTATAAACCCTCAAACTGCATGCAATCTTGAAAAGTATCGAAAGATCTAATCATTTGCAGTGCTGAAAAGATTCCTCAAGTGGAACACACCTTAAAGTCGAGCCTTCATCTCTTTGTCTGTACGGTAGTACTAACCTGAGCTCTCAAGGCATCGCATTACCCAGATACAGATATCAATTACATATATTCACCTGTAAGATGAAATCTAGGGAATCTTGATACGGGAGTATATTCAAGAAGTGGGAACCACAGATAAGTCAAGTTTCATAAATCTTACCTTAACATATCTTGAAACAGTTGAGAAACATGGTAAAGTTTAAGAGGGCAAACATATCGACAATCTAGGTAAACAGTTTAATGCTTAAAGTCATCTAAAGGTCAACGGTACTGGTGATATGTCTCAATCAACTGATATGATCCTTTAGACTTGAATTCACAAAAATATGTCTATAAAGATGTTTGTACATAGTTTACATTGTCCTGTAAATAGTTTATCAGCTTTACAGTATTAAAACCAAAAAGATTTTCAGTGTGTTTTAGCATAAACTTACAAAAATACAAAAGATTTTGTTTCTACATTGTTTTCAGCAAACCAATGTTGGAGAACGAGTCTTCCAAGTCTGGTAAGATGCTAGAACTGGTGGGAATCTCTTTGACAACGGGTGGGAGCTAATCTATAAAATCTGAAAAGCCAAAACGATGAAAAGTTCATTAATCTGAAATTTTAATTTTGAAAATGTCAACTGTTTGTTCGTAACGGGTCAAACTGGGGTCATTAATTTGGACTCAGCAGACAAATCGGTTAACCAAGGTCATTTACTTGGACTTGGTCAACTGAGTGGATTTTCTTAACTGGTAAAAGTTGGAAAGTTCAGGGGTTAAATTGCAAAATTTTGAAAAAGTTTGATTTTAGGGTTTGGCAAGTTCGGCCGAACTTGCTGAACAGAATCATGTTTAAAATTTTAGCAAGTTCGACCGAACTTGCAGATGGTTGATGTGTGTTTAAAAGCTAAGTTCGCCCGGACTCCATGGGCTTAAGTCTTGGGCTTTGCAAGTTCGCCCGAACTTACCAGGGTATAATTACTTAGTTAGTTCGGTCGAACTCATTTATTTGTGTGCAAAACCTCTGAAGCGAACTTAAGAGATCTGAGAGAATTGAGCGAAATTGGCATTTTAGTAACGTTATACTGCGCGATTGTGATTTAATTTTGGTGATTAGCACACCAACTTCAATGGATGAGGTATTGATTTGATGATTAAACCGTTAATGAATATACAATGAATCAAGATCTAAAATGTTAAATCTAATAGATCTAGGTTTAATTGGACAAAATTGAACTTTGAATCTTGTTCTAAAACATAAATCGACCTGTAAATGTTTTTAATTTGACTAAAATGGTTGATGGCATGATTAACAGGTTTAGTTTTTTGAAGAAGATGACAAGTTCGGCCGAACTTGTTATCAAGTTCGACCGGACTTGGTATCCAAAATGAATAAGCTTTGATTTGAATAACACAAGTTCGACTGAACTTAGTATTCAAGGGTTTGAAAGTTTTGATAACATAAGTTCGCCCTAACTTATGAAATAAATATTGATCATGTGACTGATACATGTTCGGGTGAACTTGGCATTTTCAGAATGTTATACACTTATCAAGTTCACCAAACTTGATGAAAGTGTTAGAAAATTTTGAAACTTTTTCTTGAAAAGTGTGCTAAATGTTTTTGCGTCGTTTTTCGGCTCAAGTACCAGCGAGGGTAATTGCAATAGAGTTTTCTAAATCTCACAATACGTGTATTACACTCGACAAGACGATATGTCCATCTTGAAGGAATACGAGAGTATCTTGAAGTTTTTGAAGGAAAGCCCTATTCATCGAGCTATAACAGAGCGACAGTATCTTATAGAAGTCACACATATCATTTCTGGATGAACGCGAGTCTTAGTGATGATCAGAAGACGATTATTTCATCGGTGCAAGTTGGAAATGAAGTAAAGGAGATCACTATGACTGAAGACGATATTCGATGGATCTTACAGTTCAACGATGATAAAGATGATCCGATATTCTTGGATGAGACGATTGTTAGAGGTTGTTTCTTTCGAATGGGATATAAGGGGAGGGTGAATAAGCCAATGTTGAAGAAAGGGGAAGTGCCAAACCCCTACAAGCTCCTTATGCATGCGATCATTCACACTTTCAGTCACCGAAAGGCAGGCCTTGATGACGTGCAAGATTATATGGCCTGTATGGCAACGACGCTGATTCTAAAGAAGCCGTTTAACTACTCAAAGCTTGTTTTCACACTTATGTCGAGAAACATGGATGATTCAAGGCTATGTCTATATCCAAGGTTCGTGCAAATGCTGATAGACGAGAAATTCACTAATATAGCACGCGATCCAAATGATGTGCTATACCTAAGCCACCTCGATGATACAATGGTGAAGAAGCTTTTAAAGTTTCAGAAGCAAGCGTCAGCACCATTTGCAAAGCCAGTGTTTGGAATGATTAAAGATTAAAATTATGTTGCGCCGTTTGACAATAAGTGGAGGAAAGACGGAAGTGGTGATGAGAAAGAGCTAAATGCTAAAAAAGAATGGTTCAAAGATTTCAAACCAAAATCTCAAAGCGACTGGTTCTTAAAAGCCAAGTTGAAAAGCCTAAAAAGAAACGAGCAACAAAGAAAGTTGAATAGCTATGAATAACCAGAGAATGTTCAAGCTGAGGCTGGATCAAGCGCAGCAGTTATTGTTGAGAGTCAGGAAACAGTTAAAACGACTCAAGAAGATGAGGTTATTTCTGCTAACTCAGAAAATGATGAAGATTCTGATGAAACGCCTATGAAAGAGCAAGAAAAGACAAAAGCAGAAATACAAGCTGAAAAAGAAAGAGAGTTTGATGCTGATTTCGATCCGAATCAAGAAAAGGAGTCTGATGAGGAAAGACCAAAGAAAAGGGTAAAACATACAAAGTCTTCAGCAACAGAAAGTTCAAAGAAGACTACAGGGTCTCCTCAGACAAAGGGTAGAAAGAAAATGAAGAAAGTTCAAAAAGCTGTAAGTAAAAGATACAGAGGAAAGTTAAAAAACGCAGAAGTTACACAAGAACCTTCTGGCGCACAGGAGAAAGAAGTCACACAAGAACCTTCTACACAAGAACCTCCTGTTGTTGTTTCAAGTGAAGCTGAAAGGCCAGGAGCTACACAAGAACCTTTTGTGTCTGGTTTATCGGAAGTACCTATAATTCAATCACCGGTTGCTCCAACGACTTCAAATCTTGAAAGTTCTACTCCAAGGAAGTCTACACCAAAGGCTGCTACTCCAAAGTAAACACCAAAAACTTCAGGGCCTAATCTGTTTGGTGATATGCATAATGATCTGATTAGTCTGCAAGATCTAAACGATTTCTTTCCAGAGACAAATGTTGAACTTCTAGAGAAGCGTGTGAAAATCTTGGAAGATAAAGTTGCTAAGAATGAAAAAGAGAAAGCTGAGCTTATTCAGAAAATGAATCAAAGCAATGTTGAGAAAGAGATGTTGGACGATAAAGTGAAAGTGTTAGAGAATGAGCGAGAATATTTCAAAGCTTTGATCGAAAGTTTGCAGGATGCAAATGAAAAGCTGCAGGCAGAAATTACAGATTTAAAGTCAATCCAAGCCCTAAATGATCGAAGATTTTCCAGGATGTAGAAAGTTTTATCAAATGTTCTGAATATCGATTTCATTGCCGAATATGATCGTCTGGATCAACAGGAAGCTAAAGAAAGAGCTGAGAAAGAGTTAGCAGCTAGTGGTAAAGGAAAAAGTTTTAAGGGTGAGGCCCCTACTTCTTCTGAAGCTGCAGAGAAGTCTGTTGATGATGTTACTAAAGCTTCTGAGTTCGATATTCCAAAGGTTTACGAATCTGTCAAGCCTTCGAATCCTGTTATAGCTTCTGAAGAAAAAGACGATGAAGAAGTGGAAAAAGAGGATAAGGAAGATGATGAAAAGGATGATTCTGAGTATGAGGATTTGAATGTTGCTGACGATGACAATGATGATGATCAGGGTGGTGTTGGTCTGAAAATTACTGAAGCTAAAGTCTCTAGTGAATTTGATTTCTCTTCATTGATGGATGATTAATCAAACAGATTGGATGATAAGATTGAGGGGGAGTCAGGGCAGACATGGCCATCTGATGAGATTGATATGTCTAATGTTGAAAGATTTGTAAAGCCGGTTGCTGCAGTACCCATGAAGCCTTTATTGTTGATGCTTGAACATAACATGGAGGAAGGCGAGTATGTGCACAATTATACTAAGGAAGATCTTGCAAAGTTAGTTGAAGTTGATGCTGAAGATCTAGAATTTGATTTTGAAGAGGACGTGTTTAATGTTAACACTTTCGAGCCGAATGATTATCAGTATGTTAGAAGATTTGAAGCTGACGAGTATAATAGAGTGATTGTGGAAGATTTGTCTTCTGATGATGAAACAGATCAAACTGCGAAGTACGTCGGTCCCTATACTGATAGTTTTCCTACATTTGAGGAGATGTACAAGCAGCTAGACGAAGACATGTTGAAAGAAAGATAGAGGAATCAGTTTGAGAAGGTAAAGTACCAAAGCCGATGACAAAAGAAGAGATAGCTCAAGCAAAGAAGTCTTGGTTTAAAGAGACGCCGCGCGAACGTAAGTTTCGACCTCCTCTAGCATTCTTTACCAGAGACAAAGATGTGTCATTGGGGGATATTTTAAGTTGGGGTTGGTTCAAGGAGCTTAACATATATGCAATCAAAAGAGAATTTGGAGTGTAATACTTCAAGTATCTTGCTGATTTTAAGACTTTACCATATTGGGATGTGGAAGAGCTGGTTCAGACCGTTAATGTTACATATCACATGAAAGTGATTGATCAGTTATTGTGGAAGTTGATAAAGTATGAAGCGGTCAAAGGATTCAGATATTGGAAGCCATTTATTTCAGGTCGCCGAATCAAGACTAATAAGAAAACAAGGGAGAAAGACATTACTTTGATAATGAAGCGACCAAGGGCAATGAAAAACCATGTCGTTAATGCCGATTGAGCAAAACTTCTATCCATTGTACAAGTGGTGGCAGATAGATCCATCTACTTGTGAAGCAGTTATCGTTTTAAAGTTTGAAGAACATTTGGATATTACGGAGGAAAGAGTTGAAATACTTGGTTCTTAAGGCATGAGGGGTTTATGGAGGACAATAGGATTCTTGATTCTATGTCGTTGGTTAACTGCTCGAGAGAAGATATCAAATGCCTTTTCTACAGCAAGATCGTATTTGAGAACGTGAAAAGGTACAAGCGATGCAGTATCAGAAAGTTGTTAATGTTTGCTATGCAAGAGAAGTAAATTCAGCGAAGATGTGGCAGACAAAGTGGAGGGATCTAGAGAGAGTTGAATTCCTGAAAGAGGAAAAGCGTCTCAAGGCTATTTATGAGAAAACTAGGAAGGAAGTATAGAAGGTTTCAGCATATGAACAAAGTGCCTCCTACAGACCAAACGCCGGATCCTAAACAAGAACGATGAAAGAAGCCTTACAAGAACTTCTTCGGTCGTGTGTTAACGTTTATTATGAAGACAGGTTTTTGAAGACTGATACAAGATGAAGACGATATCCAAGGGGGATTCTGTTGGTGCATTATGTCTATGTCTTAGTCTTATATCGAGTGTGTATAGAATAGAGTGAATAGGCTAGCTAATAGTAGTATTTATGTAATTAGGAGTCAAGTTCGCCCATGATTGATCATGGATACCAAGTTCGGCCGAACTTGCTAAGGCAAGTTCGCCCGAACTCACATACACCATGAGCGAACTTGAGACTCTATAAATAGCAAGCTAGTGCTCCTAATTTGTAACTTTGGCATTTTGGAGGCGAAGCTCTGTCAGTTTGTACTCTTGACGTTTGATCAATAAAACTGATGTTAAACTAATTAATTCTTGTCTATTGGTAAACACAACGTAATATTTCCGCTACTTATGGACGTTAGATATCAAATTTAAGTCCCTTAGCATCGAGGATCGGTCCTACACACACTTCGTACCATAAAGATAATGTCTCCAAATTTTGAGAGCAAAAACAACGGCACCCAACTCAAGATCATGAGTGGTGTAGTTCTTTTCATGGACTTTCAATTGTCTCGATGCATAAGCGATGACCTTATCCCGTTGCATGAGAATGCAACCAAGGCATAAATTCGACGCGTCATAATAAACCACAAAATCATCGTTGCCATCGGGTAAAGATAGAATAGGAGCATCACAGAGTTTTAGTTTCAAGGATTGGAAAGCCTCCTCTTGACTAGGTCCCCACTCAAAAGGCTTATTCTTTTGAGTCAAAACTGTGAGAGGAACCGCGATCTTAGAGAAGTTCGCAATAAATCGTTGATAGTAACCAGCAAGAACCAGAAATGAGCGAACTTCTGTGGGTGTAGTGGGTGTTTTCCAATCCTTAATCGCAGCGATTTTAGAAGGATCCACATGAATACCTTGCTCATTGACAATGTGTCCCAAAAACTAACTTCTTTCAGCCAAAATTCACACTTGGAATTAGCGAAGTACTTTCTTTAGAAGTTCCATTGTTAGGTGAAGATGTTGTTCGTGCTCGGCTCGAGACTTAGAATAAATGAGAATGTCGTCGATGAAAACAATGATGAACTTGTCTAAATATGGCTTACAAACCCTATTCATCAAGTCCATGAATACGACTGGAGCATTTGTCAAACCGAAAGGCATAACAGTAAACTCATAGTGACCATATCGTGTGCAGAAAGCAGTCTTAGGAATATCCTCCTCGTGAACACGAAGTTGATGGTACCCATGTTAGTGCACTTTGTGTTCGTCACTTGTGGAATAGGCTAGATAGAGCGTGTGTTGAGTATTGTATAGGTTAGAATTGAACACACGATCGAAATACAGAGTTTTCAGTGTAAAATGTAACAAGTTCGCTCGAACTTGACCTGTGCAAGTCAAGTTCGCTCGAACTTGACCTGTGAAGGTCAAGTTCGCTCATAATGGTAATGTTGATGTCAAGTTCGGCCGAACTTGACTAGGTCGAGTTTGCCCGACTTAGATGCTTACTAGAGAACTTCTTACCCTATAAATAGATGGTGTGTGTTCATTTGTCATTTAAGTTTTTGGCATCCCTACGGGGAGGTGCTGCCGGGTTCTCTCCAGGAACTCCGGCAGCTCGACTTATAAAGATGTATACTCTTTCGGTATGAATGAGACTTCCGCTGCATTCTGTTTCTACTCCTTTCTGTAATAACATTCTACAAATCGGTTTACGTTTATCCACTAACTTCCGTCTAGAACCGCCTGATCACGGACCTTCAATTGGTATCAGAGCTACGATTATCACCTACGCTCATGAATTTGGACATTTATGGACATTAGGATGGGTTTTAGACGTAAATCATGAAATAAACCTACAATCCACGACAAAATCCAAAATTGAACGGATAGGTTTTTAGAAAACCAATTTCGACCAGATCTATGGTGAAATCATCTCGAAATTCGACGAAATAAGAATTTTGGACCGAAAAATGTGAAAAATGGCTGATTTGGGAGACCAAGTTCGCCCGAACTTGACCTGTTGAGGTCAAGTTCGCCAGAACTTAACATGGTTTTTCAAGACTTTTCATCAAGTTCACCCGAACTTGACAAAGTTTTTCATGAATTTTCATCAAGTTCGCCCGAACTTGACTGATTTTCATTGAAATTAAGCACAGGTTCACCCGAACTTGTCTATTTCATGCAAGTTCGCCCAAACTTCGTGGTGGCCAACCAAGTTCGCCCGATCTTGTCACAATATGACTAAGTTCGCCCGAACTTGTCTCACTAGCATATACAAGTTGCACGAACTTGTCAAGATGCCTAAAAAAATAAAGGCATTGAAAAAAATTTATTGCTCGGTTTGATGAGACAGGTGTCCAGAAAAAAATTGGGATAGAAATTTTTTTCAAAATTTTAACGTCCGATACTGACTGTTCGGGGACAACGTCAGAGGCCTTAGAGATAGGCTGAGATGATGAGGTTAGAGATGGTTGAAGATGAGAGGGTAGTCGTTGATTCCAATGCAATTTGGTGATCATTAGAGTTGAAGACTACCATGGGCCTAAAGTTAAATTCCGCATTTGATGAAAATTGAAAATTTCGGATTTGAGGGGTCAGAAATTTCAGTATGGTCAAAATTTGCAAAAATAGGGGGAATAAAAACTTTTCAATATTTGAAGATTCTGGCATTTTTGAAATTTGTGACTACTGCAACAGTATCCGGGTGGTTACCGATTGCAGATTTTCAGGAAATGCATGGAATTGAGATTCATTGAGATTTTGTGATCATAGAAGTTTCGATTTATCAGATCATGATACATATTGATGCTTAAGGGTTAGAGTCCTGATCTCCGGTTAAGGAAAAGTTAGCTGGATTAGCAGTCGTTAGTACCGATGAAGGAAATAAGGAAGTTCAAAACGTTCAGTGATGATCTTAGGATTAATGACTAGCTCCGAAGATGGATGGTGTCAAAATTACCAAGGAGATCTGAAGTTATCCCAGATACGCTAACTGATGATAGCCTTTGGTGGCCATTATTTTTAGTCTTCAAGCAAATGAAACATTCTTCTCTTTGGACTAACCGCCATTGGATGATGATGTTTGGTGATTAAGTGGCGTTGGTCTACCGGAGATAGCTATATATCTGGCATTATGACTGAAGAGGAAGAATGTGATTTTGGTCACGGACGTATGTTTCTCAGATTCGATGCATTACCAGATTATCTGTTTCCTTGAAGATTTGTTGATTGAAAAAGATTACGATTTGCTGATCTGGAGTGATTACGGAAATCGGGATTTCAGATTTTTGCGCGCAAACATTGATTTGAAGTTTACCAGTGTGGTAATTCGAAGTTTCTATCAATTGTCGGTTGAGTCTTGAAGATCGGAAGATCGAGCATGGGAGATATGCGCTAAATTGAACGCGGATGTGGTTAAAGTTGAAATGGAAAGCTACATTGATGAGCTTCAAATTGGTGTCTATTCAAGATAATCTGTCGGTCAAGCAAATCAGAGGAGGTTGGAACTTTGCAACAAATATCTGAACTGGAGATTTCAGGGGGAATTAGATGTTGATAATGCAAACCCGGATCATCAATTAAGGGGGAATTTGTTGACGCATTTTGACGACAACAGCAGATACCTTGATAGAAGTTGCAGAATATTCAAACACGGCTCACGTTTGAAGACCCAGATTCGATAGTAACGAACAAGGGGGAATCTGTTGGTGCACTTTGTGTTTGTCACTTGTCGAATAGGCTAAATAGAGCGTGTGTTGAGTAATGTATAGGTTAGAATTGAACACATGCCAAAATACGGAGTTTTCAGTGTGAAATGTAACAAGTTCGCTCGAACTTGACCTGTGGAGGTCAAGTTCGCTCGAATTTGACCTGTGAAGGTCAAGTTCGCTCATAATGGTAATGTTGATGTCAAGTTCGGCCGAACTTATGTCAAGTTCGCCCGAACTTAGATGCTTACCAGCGAACTTCTTACCCTATAAATAAGTGGTGTGTGTTCGTTTGTCATTTAAGTTTTTTGCATTCGTACATGGAGGATGCTGCCGGATTCTCTCCAAGAACACGGCAGCTGGACTTATAAAGATGTATACTCTTTCGGTATGAATGAAGACTTCCGCGGCATTCTGTTTCTACTCCTTTCTGTAATAACATTCTACCGAATCGGTTTATGTTTATCCACTAACTTCCGTCTAGAACCGCCTGATCACGGACCTTCAACCCAGAACGCATATCGATCTTGGAGAAACAGGTAGCACCGTTTAATTGATCAAAAAGATCATCAATGCGAGGTAGGGGATATCGATTCTTAATTGTGAGTTTGTTGAGCTCACGATAATCGATACACATCCTGAAGGATCCATCCTTCTTTTTCACAAATAAGACAGGAGCACCCCAAGGAGAATAACTCGGACAAATAAATCTTTTGTCAGATAACACTTGAAGTTGCTTCGATAATTCTTGCATCTTAGAAGGTGCAAGACGATAAGGAGATTTGGCTATTGGGTTGGCACCTGGTACAAGGTCGATACGAAACTCAACTTGTCGTGCCGGGGGTAAACCAGGTAGATCTTCGGGAAATACCTCAGGAAAATCTCGAATAACAGGAATGTCTCGAATATTCTTGCTCTTGCCTATATGCTCCACAATATGTGCCAAGAAGGCGACATAATTCTTTCGCAAGTATTTATGAGCTTGGGTACACGTCATAAGTTTAAGGCTACTAACGGGTTTCTCTCTATGAATTTCCAAGGTTTCGTCAAATGAAAGTGGTATACGAACAATCTTGTTTAAAACAAATAACTTCGGCATGGTGTTTGGTTAACCAATCCATTCCAACAATGATATCGAAGCTTCCAATTGCATTGGTGCGAGGTCGATAGAAAACAAATGGTTGCTGAGATTTAACTTGCAATCACGAATAACAGAATCAAGAACAAGAGGTTCACCATTGGCTATTTCAGACAGACAAGGGTCTCCCTAGTTTCGTTCTAGGAATCGAGAGCAAAGGCTCAAAAGCAAGTGACACAAAACTTCTATCGGCACCCGAATCGAAAAGAACAGAAGCAGGATGATTGTTGACAAGGAACGTACCGTAAACAACTTCATTGTCAGCACGAGCCTCGTTGGCGTTCATGTTAAAAGCTCGTCCACGTGCTGATTTGCATTTGCTATCCTCGAACAGTTGTTCTTGTAGTGACCCATCTCACCACAGTTATAACAGGAACCAGGTAGAAAATGAGGTCGAGCAGGATTTGCTTGTGGTTGAGCTTGGTTTTGTGCAGCTTGGTTCGGGTTAAAGCGAGAAATGTTCGCCAGATGACAAGTTTTCCATAGGTAGTACATTGTCGACACGGCACATGAACCTGATGGTGACCGTTACATCGGTTGCAGAGAGGTGCAACTCCTGCATATGGTTTCTTTGCAGGAGGCTAAGCTGGTTGATTTTGCAGAGCAGTTGGAGCAGGTTGAGTAGTAACAGGAAAGTTTTAAGAAGCCTTACGCTTCTTTGATCGTTTGGAAGGCCCAACTTTCTTTTCCTTCGGTTTCTCTTGGGCTGACTTGTCAGATTGTTTCTTGTCACCTTTGCGATGAAGCTTACCCTTTCTGACTGAGAATCAGTCAGAGTAGCAGCCAATTCAATGGTTTGACGAACGGTAGTAGGGTGGCTTCCCGTAACAATGTCCTGAACAGGATCAGGCAGACCATCGATATATTTCTCGATCGCCTTATCCAAAGGCGTCACCATTGAAGGACAAAGTAAGCTCAATTCCTCGTACCGGTCTGTGTGTAAGCACGACTCTCACCACTGTCTTGCTTAAGATCATCAAATTCCCTTTCCAAAGCCCTAAGTTCATGACGAGGATAGAACTCCTTCGTCATTAGAGCTCGAAGCTCTCCCCAAGTTTGGGCTAAGGCCACATTAGCACCCCTATCTCTCATAACGCCATTCCACCATGTCAAAGCTCGTTTCTTGAACACACTCGATGCAAACTCAACTTTTCGCTCATCCGGACATTGAACGAAACGAAATGTGCTCTTGAGACTCTCAAACCATTGAAGAAGTCCCGTAGCTCCCTCAGACCCAGAAAAAGCAAGTGGTTTAGCCGAACAGAACTGTTTGTAGCTACACGGAGCAATTTTGTTATTATTGTTATTGTTGTTCGCTTGATTCAGTTAAGTTACTAGGTTCGGGAAAGGATCGCAGCCATTTGCTGAGCGATAAGTGCTGCCATTGCAGCATCTTGAGTTTGATCACGCCTAGGAGGCATTCTAGAAAAGAAACATGATGAAAGATGTGTGAGATTGACATTCGGAAAATTGAAATAAACATAAAAAATTATCAATGAAGCATAAGAATGTGGTCACTTGTTTGTTTCTCAAAACATACAAATGACGCACGTTGACTAATCAAAGTAATTGGGTCTAATAATGTATCACGAAGACATGCTTTAGCCTATAAGTGGAGACTCACCCCAAGAGTTCCCAGGTAAGAGTGACTGGTCCGATTAAGTGGATTTGTACGAACACTCTAGCCTTAGACAGAAAACTCAGGGTACAGGACCCACCTTCCAGATTGCACGTGTTCACATTATTAAAACCCAAACTATGACGAGATTTTGAAAACTTAAAGGCTTACGCCAAAAACAAATCATCTAAGGATTGATGATTGATTTTCGAAAACGGATTTGAAATTTTTGTGGAATTGTTTTGGTAATCACCTAAGGATAGGTGATCGTATTGTATTTTTAAATCTAAATGCAAGTTTACTTGCGTTAGGGTCCTAGGAAGGTTATAGTCTAGGTTAAAGCATTACTAATAACCTAATTCCCTATAACCAGTGCTCTGATACCAACCTGTAACACCGCAAATCGCGTAAAACAACAAACCGCGGCGGAAACTGTTGGTGCACCTGGTGTTCGTCACTTATCGAATAGGCTAGATAGAGCGTGTGTTGAATATTGTATAGGTTAGAATCGAACACATGACCGAAATACGGCAATTTCAGTGTAAAAGGGATCAAGTTCGCCCGAACTTTATGTGCCTTAGTCAAGTTCGCCGAACTGTCCTGTGAAGGACAAGTTCGCCCGAACTTGACCATAGCACATCCGGGCGAACTTGGCTCCCTATATATATGTGTGTGTTCATTTTTCATTTAAGTTTTTGGCATACCTACGGGGAGGTGCTGCCGGATTCTCTCTAGGAATTCCGACAGCTGGACTTATAAAGATGTATACTCTTTCGGTATGAATGAAGACTTCCGTTGCATTCTACTTCTACTCCATTCTTAATAACATCTACCGAATCGGTTTACATTTATCCACTAACTTCCGTCTAAAACCGCCTGATCACGGACCTTCAATTGCTATCAGAGCTACGGTTATCACCTACGCTCATGAATTTGGACATTTATGGACATTAGGAGGGGTTTTTGACGTAAATCATCAAATAAACATACAATCCACGGACAAAATCTAAAATTGAACGGATAGGATTGTTAGAAAACCATTTTCGACCAGATCTATGGTGGAATCATCTCGAAATTCGAAGAAATAAGGATTTTGGATCGAAAAATATGAAAAAAGGCTGATTTGGGAGACCAGTTCGGCGAACTTGACCTGTGGAGGTCAAGTTCGCCCGAACTTGACAAGGTTTTTTAAGATTTCTCTCAAATTCGCCCGAACTTGACTGATTTTCTTTGAAATTAAGCACAAGTTCGCCCGAACTTATCTTATTCATCCAAGTTGGCCCGAACTTGGTGGTGGCCAACCAAGTTCGCCCGAACTTGTCAGGATGCCTAAAAAAAGGCATTGAAAAAAATTTATTGCTCGGTTTGATGAGACGGGTGTCGAGAAAAAAATTGGTGATAGAAATTTTTTCGAAATTTTAACGTCCGATACTGACTATTCGAGGACACCGTCGGAGGCCTTAGAGAGAGGCTGAGATGATGAGGATTAGAGATGGTTGAAGATGAGAGGGTAGTTATTGATAGCAAAGCAATTTTGTGATCATTACAGTTGAAGACTACCAACGGGCCTTAAAGTAAATTTCGCATTTGTTAAATACTGAAAATTCCGGGTTTGAGGGGGAATTTCAGTGAAAAAATTGGTATGGTCAGAATTTGCAAAAATGAGGGGGAATAAAAAAAATTTCAATATTTGAAGATTTCGGCATTTTTGAAATTCGTGACACTACAACAATATTCGGGTGGTTTATGACTACAGATTAACCGGGAAATACAGAGATTTGAGATTTATTTGTAAATTGATCAAGTTGATGTCTAGTTTGAAAGAAGATGGTTACATAACTGAGTCTGGAGGAGTTGTTTATCAGATTCTGTGGTCATGGTTGTGGATTGACACCTGAGTCGTGCGTATGGTTTGGAAGCACACACCACTGCGTATCTTTAACTCTGCTTTGCACATGAATTATTGACTGGACTAACCGCCAGGAGATAAGGATGCTTTATAGTTTTAGTTGCCCGGGTTGTACGCAGTAGCATGATTAAGGAAGATGATTTATGGGATCGGATCTTCCAGACAAAGAAGTGTACAGTTGCTAACGAAAGAGATTATTCATTTGGGATTCTGTGATCACATGAAGTTCAGATTATTCAGATCATGATTCAGATTGATGCTTAAGGGTTAGAGTCTTGATCTCCGGTGAAGGAACAGTTAGCTGGATTAGCAGTCGTTAGTACCCGTGAGGAACTAAGGACGTTCAAAACGTTTGGAGATGATCTTAGGAATTAATGACTAGCTCCGAAGACGGATGGTTTCAAAATTACCAAGGAAATCTGATGATAACCTTTGGTGGCCATTAATTTTAATCTTTAAGCAGTTGAATCATTGTTTCTCAAAGTCTGATATGATTTTAAAGTGAAGTGCGAATGGTTACCAGATATTATTTCGAAATTTGACTGAAGAAGAAGAATATGATTTTGATCGTGGACGAATGTTTCTCAAAGTCCGAAGTGTTACCAGATTATTTAGTTTCGATGATGATTTACTGATTGAAAAAGATTACTGATTTGCTGATCTGGAGTGATTACGAAAATTGGAATTTTAGATTATTGCGGGTAAATATTGATTTGAAGTTTACCAGTGTGGTAATTTGAAGTTTCTATCAATTGCCGGTTGAGTTTTTGAAGATCGGAAGATCGATCATGGGAGATACGCGCTAAAACTGAACGCGGATGTGGTTAAAGTTGAAATGGAGAAGCTGTATTGATGAATTTCAAGTTGGTGTCTATTCAAGATAATCTGTCAGTCAAGTAAATCAGAGGAGGTTGGAAACTGTGCAACAGATATCTGAACTGGAGATCTCATGGGGAATTAGATGTTGATAATGCAAACCAGAATCATCAATTAAGCAAACACGGCTCAAATTTGAAGACCAAGATTCGACAGTAACGAACAAGGGGGAATCTGTTGGTGCACCTGGTGTTCGTCACTTGTCGAATAGGCTAGATAGAGCGTTGTTGAATATTGTATAGGCTAGAATCAAACACACGACCGAAATACGGAAATTTCAGTGTAAAAGGGATCAAGTTCGCCCGAACTTGACATGTATTGGTCAAGTTCGCTCGATTGATGTGCCTTAGTCAGTTCGCTGACTTGTCTGTGATGGACAAGTTCGCCTGAACTTGTCCTGTGAAGGACAAGTTCGCCCGAACTTGACCATAGCACATCCGGGCGAACTTGGCTCCATATATATGTGTGTGTTCATTTGTCATTTAAGTTTTTGGCATCCCTACGGGGAGGTGCTGCCGGATTCTCTCCAGGAACTCTGGTAGTTGGACTTATAAAGATGTATACTCTTTCGGTATGAATGAAGACTTCCGCTGCATTCTACTTATACACCATTCTTAATAACATTCTACCGAATCGGTTTACATTTATCCACTAATTTCCGTCTAGAACCGCCTGATCACGGACCTTCAGAAACACTAGGGGAGTCACGTTAACAGAATGTTTCAACAACACTTGGTATTTGATGTTTCGTTATATTGGATATTAAGCATAGATTATATTGTCATATTGTCTTAAAACTTTTAATCAAACTTAAACAAACAAACAAGCATTGAAATTGTCTTTCTTATTTTAAAGGCACTAAGTCCACGTCCATTCCTACATGTGCACGCATCAGTATCATCTAGTATCGACATCAAACTTGATTTCCTGAAACATATGTGAATACGAGTCAGTAAATAATATGCCGGCGAGTACATAGGTTTTTGTGAGTATGTCAAGTTCATGGCTTCGTATACATTGCAACTTATAACCCGACTACTAGAGTCGTGATTGGAAACCTTGTTTTGAAAATATTTTGATATTGCAATAGGTTTATAAACACGTGAGATAGAGTTTATAGAAATCTAGTAGCCATGAACCTTGACTCGAAATCTTTTATATTGTAAATCCAAGTTGTAAATCGTCTTGAAATAACTCGTATGGTTTATATCGTTAATCGAAAAATCGTTGTGTGTCATTGTTTGAAAACATTTGTCCAAGTAATATAAATAACGTCACGCATGTGATATGATAAAAACACTTATATATAGGAAGTACCAGCGACGTATCCACCATGCTTTTATTACATTACACTCGTTCCGTTATCTAAATCACTTGTCGTAAACAATTCGTTCATCGTTCCTGTTATAAACCAATTGTTCATCGTTCCTCGTTCATCGTTCATTGTTCATTGTTATAAACAAATCGTTCATCGTTCATTGTTCATTGTTTTAATTGTGAAAACTTTTGGTTCGTTTCGCGAATACATTCAAACCTTTGTTGACTTGTTCGAGACCACCCAACGGTGTCCCTTAATCGTATAACAAACCACCAATGGGTTTGTTACATACAGTTTCAGTCGCTTCCCAAATTTCCCCACAAACCCCGGGAAATTTGGTAACGGGATTGTCAGTCCTAAGCGCCTTAACTTACTACTGGTCGGCTTGGCCATTGTTAATGAATGCCATTCTTGTTATAAAGTAACGCTCCAACAAGTTCGTTTACTTTATTGAAATCGTATTGTTTATATAAACCATAGTATTTGCATTTGAAAACTTGTAAACCGTAGCAATTGTAACTTGAAAACTTGTAAAGCTTTTGGCACATATGAATCACCCCAAAACAATTGAAAACATAAAAATAGGGGGAACTATGTACTCACTTGTGATAGCAAGGTAAATCTTGGCTCAATAAGAAAACCGAAGCTCAAAGATCCGAGAAATCACGCGTGTCCTAAAAATGAATAGTAGTGTAAATATCGAGACTTGAAATCGGAAGATTCGGATAGAATTAGATCTTATAAACCAAGTGAGTGTCGGAACTCATATAACATGGTTTAATAAGTTTACATTCTGAGTTGGAAAAGATTATAAGTGCTTTTGACCCATTATGACCCGTTAAAGTGGTTTAAGCCACTTTAACACGTCGTTTGCGTAACTACGCATTTAGATGGTTAGATATGTGTTATGATAAATCCTTAAAGCTTAAATATGTTTGAAAACGTTATTTAATCAGAATACATGTCAAAATTTATGTTACATATGCTTAGAGTTGATTTGTTTGCAAAAAGGGCATTTTGGTCATTTTTAAGTAATATTACAATCATTTATCATAACACAATCCAAACATCATGATCATAAGGTATAACCTCAGAGGGTTATTCCCTATATATTTATGGTCACAATTATGTATTTGGTCGGGTCCGAACATTTGCCAAACGGGTCAGATTTCGGAAGTCAAAGCGGTGGTCAAACCACTTTTGACTCTAAATAAGCACTATAATGAGAGTGGTGATTTAGACATGTTTTGACATGTATAAATAAGTTTATAAAAGAGTTTTGGCATCAAAAAAAACTTTTTTTGACACCCGAATTTAGATCCATTGCAAAATGCGCAAAAATCTCAATTTAACCAAACTTTGACTTGTCAACATAGTTAGAAATGGTGGGAATTAGTAGGCATGATTTTTATGGATCATAACCACCTTGATTACCATCATAAAGCAAGTTACAATTGGATTTTAAATGATCAATTCATGATCAATTCTGGAATTCAAATAAAAGTCAAATTTTGTGACTTTTAATCAAATTAATCACAAGAATTGAAACAAAGATGAAGGAGATCACTAACAAATACCAAGGATTTGATCAAGAACACTGAGAAGACTCCAAAATGAGTGCCAAATTCGGACTTAGAGCAGGGTGTTGCAAGAAAGTGATCAAAGAGTTGCAACCATGAAGAACACTTAGTATTTATAGAAATCTTGGATTAACAAGAGCATGACAAGTGTTGGTGACTCATCTTAGGTGTAGATTAATGTCCAAATTCGTGTCAATTGTAGAGATTAAGGTGGCACAAGTGTTTGATGAGTCAAAGGTTGCACAAACAGGTTGCTGCCAGCAAATCTGATGTGCTGGGCATGCCTTACGGACCGTATGGTCCTTAGGCTTACGGTCCGTAAGCCATGGACCTGGGCACATCTTTTGGGATTTGACAGAACAGGCCCCTACATCGTTTAGTCGCGTTTCAGGCACTTTCGACACTCGTAAATCTCATTTCGAAGCTCCATAGGGATGTTAAAGTATAGGGAACTTGAAATATGTTCAAAAATGTTCCAAAGGTCGGGTCGTTTGGTCGTACAGTCGCGGTTTTCGGTTAATTACGACAAAAATAGAAACGAATGCGTGTGTGACCGTAAATGTGTAAAGAACGGATTTTTCGAATTCCAATCACTAAATACAATATTTTGACGATTAGGAAAATTTTTGAAATGTCAGTACATGTTCCGGATAGCGAAATACGAAAAAGGCATAGTTTCACGAAATTTGCAAAATAGCCCCTGAAGTTACAAAAGTGTGAATTTGCCATACCGAAGCCTTCAAAACTTATTTCTAAGTTAGGTAAAGGATATTTATGGTATGTTAGGCTTGTTTTCTTGTTCTGGAGCGTACGTCGCTTCGAGAATCGGCATACTTTCGCAGTTTGTCGTAATTAGTCCCTGTGATCGAATAAACTTGTTTATGACATACCAAACCCTTTAAAACTTATTTCTAAGTTATGTAAAGGTTTTTTAAGGTATGTTTAGCTTGTTCATTATTCCGGAACATACGTTGTGTTAAATTGGTTTCGTTTGCGCATCGGTTCATCGATTTTGCTCATTGAAGCGATTTAAGAGTTCGAAATTGTGCAAGAATCAAATGTGTGTAATAATCAAAATAAATAAACAAAATTCACATATAAACATAAAATTTCCTTCATTTATAACTTGTTTGTCATTGTTACATACTCGGATTACAACAGATATCACATTTGAGGAGATGTACGAACAGCTAAATGAGGATATGTTGAAAGAAAAGATCGAGAACTCGATACGTGAAGGTAAAATTCCTAAACCGATGACAAAGGAGGAGATAGCTCAAGCGAAAAAGTCCTGGTTCAAAGAAATACCGCGAGAACGTAAGTTTCAACGTCCACTAGCATTCTTCACCAGAGACAAAGATGTGTCATTAGGGAATTTGGAGTTCAATACTTCAGATATCTGGCAGATTTCAAGACACTTCCATATTGGGATGTTGAGGAGCTAGTTCAAACAAGGAATGCCACATACCACATGAAGTTCATTGATCAATTACTTTGGAAGATGATCAAGTTTGAACTACGAAAGATTGTAGATATTGGAAGCCGTTTATCCCAAAGTGTCGCATCAAAACCAATAAGAAGACTGGGGAGAACGATAACACGTTGATCATGAAATGCCCGGAGCAATGAGAAACATGCCTTTGATGCCGATCGAACAGAATTCTATCCTTTATTCAAATGGTGGCAGATTGATCTGAATACGTGTGAAGTTATAATTGTGTTACGATTTGAAGATCATCTGGATATTACGAAAGAAAGGTTGAAATGTTTAGGGTTCAAGGATTCAGAGGGCTGTGGAGAACGATAAGGATACTAGACCCGATGTGGCTAGTGAACTGCTCGAAGGAAGATATCAAGTGTTTGTTCTTCAGTAAGATTGTTTTCGAAGAATGTGAAAAGGAGCAAGCGATGCAATATCAGAGGGTTGTTAATGTATGCTATGCACATGAGGTAAACTCTGGTAGGATGTGGGAATCAACTTGGAGAGAACTTGAACGCACAGAGTTTTTGAAGGAAGAAGCAAGGATTGAACGAATACATGATATGGGTAGGGAGGCAAGGCTCAGAAGGTTTCAGTTTATGATTAAAGTGCCACCTACAGATAAAATGCCGATTCCAGAGCAAGAACGTCGCAAAAAGCTGATCAAAAACTTCTTTGGGCGTGTAAGGCAGAGATAGAGCTTTGAAGGCTAATCAAGACGAAGAGATATCCAAGGGGGAGTCTGTTAGTGCATAATGTGTATGTCTTAGTCTTGGATCGAGTCTGTATAGTTTTGGTGTGATTAGACTAGAATTTGAAGGGTATTTATGTAAAATAGGGACAAGTTTGCCCAGATTGCTTATGTAAGATCAAGTTCGGCCGAACTTGATGAAGTCAAGTTTGCCCGAACTTAGTCTATACCCAGCGAACTTGTGCCTCTATAAATAGAGGACTTGATCCCTTCATTTGTAACTTTGTGATTTTGGCACACTGACGGCGAAGCTCTGCCGGATCAGGATCTGAATGTAATTGAACATATTGATCAATAAAACAAGTTTAAACAGTAAATCTTGACTATTTGGTTAATCATGTCATATTGTTTCCGCCATTATGGACATTAGATACAATTTAGGTTCCCGTGCTTACGTGGAGACGATCTAACAGACTTCCCCTGCACTCTACTTCTACTCCATTCTGTAATAACGTTCTACCAAATCGGTTACGTTTTGCCCAAACTTCCGTTTTAAACCGCCGTGATCCGGACCCACACTTTTTTCGTTTGTTTTCAGTTTTAAGCATCCATTCAGTTGACCAAGTCTAAGTTAATGACCTTGGTTAACTGATTTAGCTACCAAGTCCAAGTAAATGACCCTGGTTGTCCACGTTTTGACCAAAACTGACAGTTTCTGTTGATTTGGAGTTTCAAATTAATGAACTTTTTAACGTTTCAGAAAAGTTTTACTTTCTAGATTAGCTCCCAGCCCACAATTTCTCATTTTCATTCAGCATTTTGTCGCTTTCGACTTTGAAGATCTGTTTTCCATCTTCGGTAGTCAAAACTAAAGTAGAAAAGAAAATCTTTTTGAATTTTTGGGTTTTTCTAAATCATAAGACATTTAAAGGAATATGTTTACAGACATATTTTTGCGAGTTTGTGTTAGAGGATCATATCAGTTTATTAAGACACATCACCAGTAACGTTTCTCTAGATAAAACTTTAAGTTCTTAAACAAATTTATTTTAGATTGTCAGTATACTGGTCCGCTTAAACCTCTACACATTTATCAACTGCTTCAAGATACGTTAGGTAATTTTTATCAACATGTCCTAATCTGTGTTTCCCACCTCAGAATATACTTCCGCATCGAGATTCCCTTGATTTCTTCTCACAAACTGATATCTGTAAAAGGGTGAAATGCGAAATTCTGAGAGCTCAGGTTAGTACTTCCATACAGAGAAAGAGATGAAGGCTCGACTTTAGGTGGTGTTCCTCTTGGGAATCTTTTAATTTTTGTACTGCAGAATGTCGTATCTTTTTATGACATTTTCTTTCTTTTTTATGCAGCTTTGGGGGTGAATAATGCGAAAGTATTATACAAGTTCTAAGCCATTGCCGACGCAAAATCAGAAAAACTCATATAATACCCCAGATATCAACGAAATATAAAGACCTAGTATATCAGAATCTGGCATTCTCTCAAACGAAATTTCGGAGTACCAAGTTCATATATCCGAGAGATGTTAAGCCACAAATTTACCAGTTTATCTTTTTAGGTTTATATCTCGAAAGCAGTTTACTGAACGTGCGAAGCCTGCTGGCACATCCTTAGTAAGTCCTGTTTAGACACTTTTAAACGATACATTTCTTTAGCGTACTGTAATAGTCTACTGATGTACTATCATCTCCTCTTATACACAAAACACTTTTTGTCTTTTTTTAATGTTTTTGTATTTTTTATGGTTTTTCATTTTTTTTGTATTTTTCAAATTTTTCAATGTTTTTGTATTTTCCACAACTTTTCTCCCCCTAAAATCAAAAACATATTTTTATATTTTTGTTATTAAGAAAGCAGGAAAAATATTTACAGAAAAACATGTGACATACTGATGAGGATCACATCACAATATCGTCATCCTCAAATTCAACCTCTAATTTTAAAAGATTTCGAAATCTTGCTCTGTCAAAATCTTTGATGTATAAATCTGCTTTTTGGTCATCGTGTGGATTTTCTCAATTCGTACCAACCTTTTTTTGTTACAATCGCGGATAAAGTGGTATCGAATTTCAATATGTTTTGTGTGTGAGTGTTGATAAGGATTGACTGTGATATCAATAGCCGCCTTGTTATCTACATATATGGGCGTATCAAGAAATTGTAGTCCAAAGTCTCTCATCTGTTGTTGTATCCACAAAATTTGGGAACAAATGGATGCTGAAACATATTCAGCGAGAGTGATCGCGGCCTGTTTCTTGCATTGCCGATTTACCAAACGAGTTCCGAAGAACTGGCAACCAGCCATTGTAGATTTAGCATTCATCTTACAGCAACCAAAATTAGAGTCAGAGTAACCCGCGAGGCTGAAGTCATCATAACGTGGATACCACAAGCTGGTGCTTGGGCATCCTTTTAGGTAGCGCATGATTCTTTTGACGAGCAACAGATGTGATTCCTTTGGGTTTGACTGATATCTGGCGCAAAGGCATGTAGGATACATGATATCTGGTCTAGAAGCTGTGACATACATTAAGGATCTGATCATGTAGCGATATAATGTTTCGTCGACTTTTTTCATATTCATCTGGACAAATGCTGTGGTTTGTGGCTAAAGGGGTAGACGTGGATTTAGTTCCTGTGATGTCAAATCTTTCCAACACGTCATGAACATACTTTGTTTGGTGAATGAAAATACCATCTGGCAGTTGTTCAACCTGAAGCCCCTAAAAGAATTTCATCTCTCCCATATCACTCATTTCAAATTTCTCTTTCCTGACCTTTTCAAAGTCCTTACAGAGCTGTTCATTTGTTGACCCAAAGATGATATTATTATGACAACTGTGAAAAATACCGGTAAACTTTAGTTGATACAAGTCCGTGGTAACAAGACATGATATGTATATTATGATATTTTTGTGATTACGTGTGATGATACGAATTCTGGAAAATGTTACACCGACAATAATAGGAGTATATGCCAAGTAATTACCAAAAACATTACATTGGCGCTATGCGTCACCTACATGGCAAGACAAAGTCATGAATGGATTGATGACTCTGGCAACATGTCAAGGTTGACATGACACTATTAAGGGCCAATGATGTGAGGTTGGTGTCCTTCGCCTTTAACAACATGTTAAACGGGGACTTAACGTTTAACAGCGATTAAAAATTCGATCATGATTATTAGGCCAACGGTAGCGCCCTTTAAGATGAGTTCAAGAAACATCTTAGTTATGTGCCACAGACTCTGACATAAGATTTGATACAAATTAGTGCTCGGCACGCAATACGAGGCAGTCCCGGTTAGGGAAACGCCTTTGCGTTAGAAGCAATGAAAGACAAACCAAATATGTTAGGAACGGTCAATCAAGCCTAAAAACACTTAAACTAACTAAAATGAGGCTTTTATGATTAAACGCAACGTGCTCGGTTTCGAGACGGCTATGCTCGATTTTTAAAACCGAGTCTTTTGACTCTAAGAACGTGAAAAAGGGAGTCCGTTTCGCAAATCAGGTACGTGTATGAGACCCGAAAAAGAACCTAAACGCGCCACCGACGATAAACATTATCTTTTAACACGAAAAGACGAAGCATGACAAAGCGCGGGTAGGGTAGGGGCTCCCCACCTATGCCGCCCCCTTATTTAAATGTTACTTTTTTCCTTTTTTTCATTATTTCTTCACCATTTTCTTCAAAATCTGTTCAAGAACACTTCAAAACACAACTTGTTACTCCTTCAATTCAGCAAAATAAAAGGTAAAATTCAAGTTTTAAGTGGTTTTGATGATGAATTCTTGGTTAAACACGATTTAGAACCGAAAACCCCTTTTTAATCCATTATTTTCGAAGGTTTAAACAAGGTTCTTGGCTGAATAAGAACACCCCATGAATCCCCTAGTGTTGTATGGTAGCCAAGACCACAAAAATCCAGCTTTGGATATCCTACTCAACCCTTAATCGACCAAAATTGATTAACAAAGTTATTAACCGAAGAACTATGAAACGTGGCTTGATTGACATGGGTTATGGCATGGTTGGATTTTTCTTGGTATATAGGTACTGAATATGGCTCACAACTACTTCTGGACTCAAGAAAAACACTTGGAATCGAAGGAATCGCTAGGTATATTACCTAAACTCGAATCTATAATAGGCAGAATATTGTTTGGACCATAACTTGGTCAATGGAATTGGATTGAGCTGAAATTTGGTGTGGTGATGTAGGGTATTGACAGGTAGGTCCACGTAAAATTTTAGAAAATTTGGAATTTTCTTCGATTTTTAGTGAATTTTTTACTGTTTTACCAAATGAAATTAGAAAAGATTTACATGAACACTAAGGAACATATGGGAAAGGTTCTAGGAAGTTTTGGAGTTTATTGGTTGGGTTTTGATTCGGGTTAAAAATTCGTGTTTTTATAAGTTTTCGGTACCCGGAAATGCACTGAAATCAAATCAGAAAAATCCCAAATTTTTACAGGGAGTTCTTGGACATAAAGGAAGCTCCAGGAATATTTTGGGAATTTTTGGACATCGGATGATAAACAAAGTGAATTATTCGGTTATATACTATTTTACAAATGATTTATTTGAGAAGTTAAAACAACTTTATAAATTCCCAAATATTTTTCCTTGAATCTAATATTTTTCCTGAGTTCTACAAAAATTACCAGAATTTTATGAACTACGTAGATTAAATGGGATTTTTTGGCTTTTAAAACGCTTATTTTAACTAAATTCGGCAGTTTACCGGACAACGAACCTGCTGAAATTTGGAACGGAGCAAAACCTAACTTGACTATAATTGGAACACCAGGAGTATTTTGGGAGGTTCCAAGGTAACCGGACACTCTGAGTGTGTTCCACCACCGTTCGGGAGAATCCCTGACGGCGAGAATGGAAACTCAAATTTGGGCAACCTAAACTCCCAAAACACCCAAAGTCCCTGAATGAAAAGTTAATATTTCTTAAATCACAACACGTTGGCACTATTGGTATTCCCGTACCATTATCCGAACGTGTCAAACAACCGACTTTGGCTGGCACGCGAACCGGTGACCGGGAGCCAAATGTGAAACTAATCCGACCCTAACATCTATCACCACACCAGGATACTATATGTACAATATGGACTGAAAATACCCACTTGGACCTGAGTTATAGGCATTACCAACCTAGCGACTGATATTAGTAATTACTTGCATGATTGCTGTTAAAGTCGAACAAGCTTCCATATACTCCTATTGCTACCTGTGATGCTACTATCCAGTGAGTTTTCACTTCCCCGCTTGTAAATTGTTTTCCTGTTTTCTGGGGACTTGCATGTTAAAAACTGTTTTGATTACACCAATTTGGGAGTGAGTTTTCACTTCCCCGCTTTTAAATTGTTTTCCTGTTTTCTGGGTACTTGCAGGTTAAAAACTATGTTGATTACATCAATTTGGGAGTGAGTTTTCACTTCCCCACTTTTAAATTGTTTTCCAGTTTTCTAGGGACTTGCATGTTAAAAACTGTGTTGATTACACCAATTTGGGAGTGAGTTTCACTTCCCTGCTTTTAAACAGTTTTACTATTTTCTGGGGTGATTTGCATGTTACAAACTATGTTAATTGCACCAACTTGTGATGATGTGGATTATCTAACACACGAACACCATCCCCTCTACAAGTGATTAGCGTAAGCCTTGGACAGTGGATAGTACTATTGGTCTGACAAACCCAGTGTCGCTAGGCTGTGTCGATGTGACACAGTGTGTAGGCAACCAGGCACCGCACGCGTCCTAACCCGGTTATATTGTTAGGCATAACTGCATGGGAGCATTGAACTGCATGTGATGCAGCTGGTGAGAGGTGTCTGGGGTGACACGACCTGGTGCGATGATGTATCTGTGTGACATGGAGCGATTATGACGGTCAAGGTTTCAGATGTGTTCTCGTGTAATTCCATCGGTGATTGTGACCAGTGCAATTAAACTTGTTAACACATATTTTTCCACACCAACTAAACCAGTGGAACTCACCAGCAGCATTAGCTGACCCTTTTTAAAACTAACATGCATTTCAGGTAACTTGAGACTGATGTGATCCGTGTATGTTGTTCAAGACGTGTTTGTAGACGAATCCTGATATAGATGCATGCAGCTTAGAAGACTTATGTGGTTCATGGGAACTTGCAGTTGTAACATACATGTAGTATGTAATCAACATATTGTAAGTAATAAAATGTAGTATCTTTGTAAACAACGTCCTTGTACCAGAGGTGTCTGTTGCATCCTGTATTTTTCTTCCGCTGCGAGTCGGGGTGTGACAGAAGATGGTATCAGAGCCATTGGTTATAGAGAATTAGGTGCCCTTGAAACCTAGACTATAACTACAGGCTCAGACTTTAATGGACACCATTGGAAAAATTAACCTCTACTCCAGGTCGTTAATGAACACTGTAAAGTATCCTATTTTCAAGTACCAGGATGGCCTTGTGGTGCAAGTGGGTTATTATGGTCCAAAACGTAATAACATGATTTGCTCATACGAGGTAGTGTTGGGAAAGTCGTGGTAATAAACACACTTAAATACGTGGAATGATACATAAGTGTACCAAGGTGATAGTGTGTGAATGTTTGTGCGTGAATTGATACATGAATTGGGATTGGTGGATAATGCGTTACTACATATGCCTTCGGGATAGGTAGAAAACTGGTATTACAGTCCATTCCACATTCCTACTGACCACATATTTAATATCCACTAGAGTTGGATCCCTATCATTCACACAGTTGTTACTTATACTTTATGATGTGAGAACTCAAATCTTTATTACGATACGATCTCACCAACTCTACCCTTATGGCTACTATAACGATGATTATGTACCAAACTGAGACTTCAATAAGAACATAGATACCCAAAGAACGCGCTGGTCATTCTGATAGACTGGGAGGATGTGTACGGATCCTTATTCCACTTCTCGTTGCTTCACATTCGATTGTTATACAATCGCAGAGTTCAAACATCCAACAAAACTTTTTGTCCTTGAATCCACGATTCATTTGATTGTCCGCTGAATTCCTCTTCTGCTTATAATATTGGCTTTAGCCTTCACGTCGTGTGATACTATAATACTTAGTGGTATCCCTTAGCACGTGTTTCGATATATGTTATATCTGAATATGACGATCTCTGGGTTCTAGAGATGGCATGGAGTGCGTGAATAAGTTATCCTTCCCGTTGTCATTCGATGCCATTGGGTAAAGAGTTTGTGATGATATAGATTCCTTTGAAACACTTTGCGATGTGGAACATCGTTCGTGTGACCGTTGGTTACATTGTGTTCTTTGCGATTAACGATTGTTTTGAATTTCAGTTGGTTATTGCAAAAAGTAATATGAAGCCCGAATATCGTTGTGAACAGAACACTGATCATGTATATGGGTGTGGTGGATATGCTGTGGTACTTCCTATATATAAACACCTAGCTACATTATCAAGTACCGTTACTCAGGGCAAACGGGCTTCATGTTGCGATTTGTTCGGTTATGTTTTGGGCGATGCAGTGTTGAGCCTTCATTTGATACAATAGATGATGCCACAGTTGCCGTAACTACGATATTAGTACATGGTTGTAGTAATTTTACATGAAAGGTAGTTTGGGGGTTGACATATAACGACCTTTGGGGTTAATCTTGGGAAGGTCCTTTTTCGAAAATAGAATACGACTTTCTAGGGGTACTACACCTTGGCAGTACTCTATACTAAACTATTTGGGTATAGCCGATGATAGCTTACCCACATCGATGACCCAATGATCGATTCACGATAAGTAACAATGTTCATTCTTCGGTAAGACGATTCAGCGTAATTTATTTATGTTGGCAGGATCTGCTAAAACGTACAGCCATTTATTCGAAATCATTAAGTTACGACAAACCAACTATACTTATGTCGCCGACCGTCGTCTATGAAGTTATTCGATTGAAGTATATATTTCCTTTACTGGCTATTGTTCTCCAGTGATACAACTTCTAACTCTTAGTAAGTACCCGTACTTAGCATTGGTATGGAGAACCCAAGGGGATTTAGGGGTAACAAATAAATGGAGGAACTTATTCGATGTAATCAAAGTTCGGCAAGGAGTTGTGTGGATGCAGATCTGATTGTAATAAGACTTGTGGAGGCGAAAGCATATTTGTCTATATTCCTCGTCACTGCTAATACTTCGTATTAACAGGACCCTCCTGGGTATACGTTTATTTATAAATATACAACATTATATGCGGTCCAATCCAAGTGTCAATTGGGTAAGTCTTGGTCTGGGTGACGTAACCCCAGGGCGAAATCAGAAAATTATAATCAGGAAATATTCCGAATTATTGCTTCAAATCAATTCAATTCTCCTTACTAACACTATTGGAAAGTGTTGAGGTCCGGTACATATAAATTACTGGTTTGATACACCCTATCCTTTTAATCAATGTTCAGCTATGCTGTGGTACGTTAGCTTCCTATGGAATTACGACAAGTGTCTCGGTGATAGAACCCAGTGGCATACAACCTTGAATTCTATTGATTTAGTTCAAACTACTACAAGATAAATCCCCAGTAACTCGAAGTAGTAATGAATGAGCAGTACGGAGAACCCGTAAAGAAGCTACATCTTAATGAATATTTAATAAACAAAATGACACAAAGCGGATTTTCGTCGAAGAATTATTTTATTTATATATATACATATATCTAATTCGAAGGATGGTATTTAAAAGAATCATATAAGATTTTTATATATCAAACGATCCCTTGTTTTCAGCCTCGCATAACTTAGTTAAAATATGTTCTAATGAAAGACGAGATCGCGTTCGAGTAGTATTCGAGTACCGTAATATGATGATTAACCTATGTGACAACTCTTATTTACATCTTCAAACTCTAGACTACACGGGGTCCTGACCTGAATTCTTTCGATAACCCTGAGATACTAAGTCTTGAATCAATATCACCCGTACGAGGGTGGTGCATTCGTTTTAGAAATCGCATAAGGGGATACATGATTGTTCAATTCCTTTCGATTAAGGCTTTTTGCGTCACAATACCTACGGCGACCGTGCAATTGGTCCGAAGTAAGGACCAACCCGGATACTTATATGCCTATAAAACATTTTGACTCCCCAACGCTACGATAATAATACCCGGAGAACACCATACGTCTCCTCCTCTTCCTTAAAACATTCGAGGAGTCCAAATTTTTACACATGATATTATCAACAATTTATAGGGGATGATCGAAATTACCTTCGGGCCGTTGTAAAGGTGTTATTTGGTAACGGTCTCCTACTGGTGTAGGGGGATGATGCATGGGATACACTGACTTGCATCCGTCGATTGGACACAAAGTGAACGATATCCTACACTTGTGAGTAACCAAGAGTATGCGTTAAACGGTGTTGCTTGTCCTCGTGAGTATACGAGAAATAAATTCTTTAGATCAGGGGAGTATTGTTGAACCACCCCTCGTTCTCCTTCGAATGGTTGGTATCTTCAATTGATTTTCAGTTTGATCGATTTAAATAAGTAAACAAGAACGGGAGAAATCTTAAGTATAATACTGTATATATATACATATATACCTGGGTATCATACCACGAGTGAAATTCACGATCGGGGGGTGATTGTCGGAAGCTGTTGCGCTATCATTTGCGTGAATTCTGCCTCGGTCATTTATGATGAGCATTTCGGGCCCATTCTATTATAAACAATACTTATATACATGTATCAATGTCACATATTCAATCATCCCATATCACACAATTTCGTCGCATGCATGAGTCCACAACCTGTATAACCAACATCATTATCATGTATATAATAATATTCGTCATCATACAACTATTAAAATTGCACTTAGACTTAACCCAAAAGGGCCAGTGCTTAAATGTGCGGTCAGAACCTTTCACCGGAGTGACGTATATACGCCATACTATGAAAAGCACGAACTACCCTGCATGAAGGAACATGGTCAAAACCAAACTCTCATTGAAATAGGAGTAGTCATGAGTCGTCCGAATATCGTAATTGGTGTCTTTTGTGCGCTGAACCAACATGGGGGAAAACTAAACCAGAAATCTAGTAGTCCCAATCATTCCAAATGAAGGGACTAGTGAATCTTCCGAATACGTCCCTCGGATATCATGGCCATCCAGAGGGGAATTCCTTGATAAGCACGTATTATATACCTAAAATAGGAATAAGACTTCGATGCTACAACTAATTCTCTTCCAACTTGGAGAATTACTTAACATACGCTACGAATTTTAGATACCTCGATGTGCGATACCAAGCCAAACTAAATGACCAAAGTGTAAATTGATGCTTGGTTAGATGCACCGATTGGCTGTGAAATGGCATTCATAACCTTTATTCGTGTCCTAGCCGTCAGAGTGCTAGACTTACCTCGATTGATTACGGTTTTCATTCAGCCTTTCTTAAAGTTACTTTTGTTATTTCAAGTGGTTGCCGAGCAATTCTGGATCTATGTTACTACATTTCCCAGCAGCACGTATTCCTTCCCTACCCTATTGAGAAACAGAACTGACTAATCCTAAGACAAAGGGTCGAGAAACTCAACGACCATAGTCTTGACCAACTTGGGGGCCTTCTTTTCGTGTTCACATTATTGCAAATATGAGACAAACGGGAAAAATCAGATTTAGTGGTCAATTGTCCCTATCGGACTAGGGTGACTATGGATTCGGGCTTTAGCCCATGGTTTCATAAAACCACACGAATTTCCCAATCTAAACCAAGATGGTTTGGCATGAACGAACTCGATGAAACCCTTACGTTTAATCGGTGATTCAAATGGTGGAGGTGCCAAGATGGGAAAGCATTATATCATTCTATACTCATATACAGTTCAGATCATACCAAGTCCGAATTTGACTCGAAAAACCACGAGACCGAGACGGTCAGGTGGTGATTAACCACCTTGTGACTAGTATGGGCTATATTCGCCTATGCATTAGGTAGTCTTTCGAGAACATGATGGGAAATGATTACTTCTCGTTGTCTCCATTAACGACATCCTTATGAAACGTTAGTCGAGCATGGCTATGTTCCTACCTACGGGGGGTACTCCGTCAATAGGGAATCTTGATTCAGTGACTCGTTATTTAGTCATCTTTACAAATCACCTGTATGTTTACGACCAATTCTGGTCCCATGTATTGGGGCATCCCGGTGATACTTGTGATCGTTAGACACTCATCACACCTCAAATATTTCTTTGTGTTATAGTAACGTTCTAGACGTTGTGTTATTGGAACTAGAACCGCATTGGATTCACACTCTACCATTCCCAGTATATGGGAATTTTTATACGATTATCTCCCGAAGAATCACATCGTTGTTATCGAAGCTATTAAGTATTTCCTTTTGTAAAAGACATAAACAGTGTACAACAGCTGGAGCCAAGCTCCCGACATTTAACACAAACGGGAAGTACTATTGCAGAATTTTCATATCCTTATGATGTAATCCGACTACTGGTGAGTAGTGCGAGCACACCATTGAGGTAAGTGTGCAAATTCGTTATTACTAGTGTACATGCTAACCTTATGGCAGCCTTAGGCTCTCAAAAGCCTTTCTCTTTCTTATTCTCTACCATAGAGTAGGGACTCTCGTGGTCGGTTAGTATTAGCGGAAGATATTCACGTACACGACAACATGGGAAGATTGTCGCGCACAACTCAGTGAGACCAAATTATTCCCTTAACACAAATATGCGGAGCATGATGCTCACCATTGCGACGTTCGCAACGAACCCTGGGAAAGTAACCATACTCCTCCTTTATAGGGGGTGTTCAGTAACTATTAAACAAAATCGTAAATGAAACTTATGGTATATGAATGGTGAAGATAATGAATGCGAAGCAAACGTAATAATTGCAGTCAGCTATAAGCTGAATACGAGACTCCTATTCTACTGTGAGTCCAACAACACTCTCACTTGTAGATTGAAAGTAATGACAAACGTTACTCTAACACTACGTATGAATTGTAGATGGACAAATTACGCAGCTACTATGTAACACAATTATCATCCCGTACGATGATGATACTAAACGAAAAGCGAAAATATACTTGTCTGTCGAATGACTGACTCAACAGTAAAGACTAAGCTTTCCAACAAATTACTAAACAGAATTTCGAGGACGAAATTCTTTTAACCGGGGGAGACTGTGACAATTGTGAAAAATCCCGATAAACTTTAGTTGATACAAGTCTGTGGTAACCGGACGTGATATGTATATCATGATATTGTTGTGATTACGTGTGATGATACGAATTCGGGAAAATGTTACACCGACTATAATAGGAGTATATGCCAAGTAATTACCAAAAACATTACATTGGCGCTATGCGTCACCTACATGGCAAGACAAAGTCGTGAATGGATTGACGACTCTGGGAACATGTCATGGTTGACATGACACTATTAAGGGCCAACGACGTGAGGTTGGTGTCCTTAGCCTTTAACAGCGTGTTAAACAGGGACTTGACGTTTAACAGCGCATTAAACATTCGATCATGATTATTAGGCCAACGGTAGGGCCCTTTAAGATTTTGAGTTCACGAAACATCTTAGTTATGTGCCATAGACTCTGACATAAGATTTGAAACAAACCGGTGCTCGGGCACACAAAACAAGGCAGTCCCGGTTAGGGAAACGCCTTTGCGTTAGGAGCAATGAAAGACAAACCAAATACGCAAGGAACGGTCAATCAAGCCTAAAAACACTTAAACTAACCTAAAACGAGGCTTTTATGATTAAACCGTAACCGTGCTCGGGTTTCGAGACGGTTATGCTTGATTTTTAAAACCTAGTCTTTTCACACTAAACAAACCTAAACGCGCCACCAAAAATAAATATCATCTTTTAACACAAAAAGACGAAGCACGACAAAGCGAGGGTGGGGTAGGGGCACCTCACCTATGTTGCTCCCCTTATTTAAATGTTTTTTTTCATTATTTCTTCACCATTTTCTTCAAAATCTGCTCAAGAACACTTCAAAACACAGCTGATTACTCCTTCAATTCCGCAAAATTAAAGGTAAAATTCAAGTTTTAAGTGGTTTTGATGATGAATTCTTGGTTAAACACGATTTAGAACCGAAAAACCCTTTTTAATTCATAATTTTGGAAGGTTTAAACAAGGTTCTTGGCTGAATAAGAACACCCCATGAATTCCCCGGTGTTATATGGTAGCCAAGACCACAAAAATCCAGCTTTGGATATCCTAATCAACCCTTAATCCACCGAAATTAATTAACAAATTTATTAACCGAAAAACTATGAAACGAGGCTTGATTGACATGGGTTATGGCATGGTTGGATTGTTCTTGGTATATAGGTACTGAATATGGCTCACAACCACTTCTGGACTCACGAAAAACACTTGGAATCGAAGGAATCGCTAGGTATATTACCTGAAACTCGAATCTATAATAGGCAGAATATTGTTTGGACCATACCTTGGTCCGTGGGTATTGGATTGAGATGAAATTTGGTGTGGTGATGTAGGGTATTGACAAAAAGGTCTGCGTAAACGTTTAGAATTTTTGGAATTTTCTACCATTTTTGGTGATTTTTTACTTTTTTACCAAATGAAATTCGGAAAAAATACCAAACGAGGTCAATAAATCACCAACATTTACAGGAACACTAAGGAACATATGGGAAAGGTTCTGGGAAATTTTGGAGTCAATTGGTTGGAAATTTCTGGACATCGGATGATAAACAAACTGAATTATTCGGTTAAATACTGTTTTACAAATGATTTATTTGAGAAGTTAAAACAGCTTTATAAATTCCCAAATTATTTTTCCTTGAATCTATATATTTTTACTGAGTTCTACAAAAATTACCAGAATTTTATGAACTATGTAGATTGAATGGGATTTTTTGGCTTTTAAAACACTTATTTTAACTAAATTCGGCAGTTTACCGGACAACGAACCTGCCGAAATTGGGAACGGACCAAAACCAAACTTGACTATAATTTGAACACCAAGAGTATTCTGGAAGGTTGCAGGGTAAGCTGGACACTCTGGGTGTGTTCCACCACCGTTCGGGAGAATCCCCAACGGCGAGAATGGAAACTCAAATTTTGGCAACCTAAACTCCGAAACACCCAAAGTCCCTTAATGAAATGTTAATCTTTCTTAAATCACAACACGTTGGCACTATTGGTGTTCCCGTACCATTATCCGAACGTGTCAAACAACCGACTTTGGCTGGCACGCGAACCGGTGCTCGGGAGCCAAATGTGAAACTAATCCTACCCTAACATCCATCACCACACCAAGATACTATATGTACAAAAGGACTAAAATACCCACTTGGACCCGAGTTATAGGAATTACCGACCTAGCGACTGATATTAGTAGTTACTTGCATGATTGCTGTTAAAGCCGAACAAGCTTACATATACTCCTATTGCTACATGTGATGCTACTATCCAGTGAGTTTTCACTTCTCCGCTTTTAAATTGTTTTCCTGTGTTCTGGGGACTTGCATGTTAAAAACTGTGTGGATTACACCAATTTGGGAGTGAGTTTTCACTTCCCCGCTTTTAAATTGTTTTCCTGATTTCTGGGGACTTGCATGTTAAAAACTGTGTTGATTACACCAATTTGGGAGTGAGTTTCACTTCCCCGCTTTTAAACTGTTTTACTGTTTTCTAGGGTGATTAGCATGTCATAAATTTTGTTAATTTCACCAACTTGTGATGATGTGAATTATCTAACACACGAATACCCTCCCCTCTACAAGTGATTAGCGTAAGCCGTGGACAGTGTATAGTACTATTGGTATAACAAACCCAGTGTCGCCAGGCTGTGTCGGTGTGACACAGTGTGTAGGCAACAAGGCACTACACGCGTCCTAACCCGGTTATGTTGTTAGGCATAACTGCAGGGGAACATTGAACTGCATGTGATGCAGCTGGTGGGAAGTGTCTGGGGTGACATGACCCGGTGCGATGATGTTTCTGTGTGACATGGAGCGATTATGACGGTCAAGGTTTCACTTTTGTTCTCGTGTAATTCCATCGGTGACTGTGACCAGTGCAATTAAACTTGTTAACACATATTGTTCCACAACAATTTAACCAGTGGAACTCACCAGCAGCGTTAGCTGACCCTTTTTAAAACTAACATGCATTTCAGGTAACTTGAGACTGATGTGATCCGTGTATGTTGTTCAAGACGTGTTTGTAGACGAATCCTGATATAGACGCATGCAGCTTAGAAGACTTATGTGGTTCATGGGAACACGCAGTTGTAACATACATGTAGTATGTAATCAACATGTTGTAAGTAATAAAATGTAGTATCTTTATAAACAATGTGCTTGTACCAGAGGTGTCTGTTGCATCCCGTATTTTTCTTCCGCGAGTCGGGGTGTGACAATTGTCCACATAGATTTGCACAATAATTAGATGCCATCTACTTCCTTAGTAATGAGGGTACTGTCTATTGTTCCTCTGGTGAAACCATTACCCAAAAGATGTTTAGAGAGCGTCTCATACCAGGCTCTCGGGCCTGGTGTAAACCGTATAGCGCTTTGTTCAGTAGGTACACCTTATCAATGTGTATCGGATCGACAAACCCCAGTGGTTGGGCGACGCACACCTCCTCTTTTACCTTACTATACAGGAAAGCAGGCTTCACATCCAACTGGTACATTTTAAAACCTTTCCATAAGGCGAATGCCAAGAAAATGCGGATAGCTTCAAGACGAGCAACTGGAGCAAAGACTTCGTTGTAGACTATCCCTTCCTACTGATGAAAACCTTGTACTACGAGCCGAGCTTTGTTGCGCACAACTACTCCTCTATCATCTCTTTTGCACTTGAAGACCCACCGAGTGTTTCTGGAATTGCAATAACTCTTCCTGCATTTCCTCCACCCAACTTTCATCTTTAAGAGCACCTCTGTAGTTACCTATCAACCTGAGAAACAAAACAACTATGAGAAAATCTAGTTTGGAGTGGAGCAACTTTAGAATAAAAACAACTTAGATCCTTATTGACATGATTTCGCGTTTTCACTCCAGCTTGTAGTTCTCCGATGATGTTATCTGACGAATGGTAGGAGAATGAACTTTGCATTACTTCGTCTGGAACATTTACTGTGCTTTCCAAATTTGTTACATTTTGATCAGCAACCTGTTTTGATGAAGTAGCTTCATTTCTTACACTAGTTTCTGCAGGTTGAGTGTTTAGACAACTCTGAATCTATTCAGATCCTTCATCAGAACTGGACCCCCCATCATCAAAGGTAGGTTCTCTTTCAGAATCTGTGTTAACTGGCTGAGCGGAAGATGGTTCTGCATTGGTTTGAGTTGGTGCGACTACTGGTTCTGGCTGAGTGTTGCTCGGTCCTGCTTTAGAAGAATTTGTTACTGGTTGAGAAGAGGAAATAACTAATGGTCGTGGAACTTGCTCTTGACTAGATATTTGATGTTTTTGTAAAAGCAAGAGAAGTTTGTCCTCTGATGGTTCTTCCGGCAGGTCGAAAGAATTTCACAAACCTTCGTAATTAAACTGCCATGGATCCCCAGGTTTCTGCATAGGCGTTGTGTATCTCTGGCAATCAACATGTTGAGCTATGATAACTTGATTCATGCTTGGTAGATAAACTCTCTTTTGCGGACTTACATATCCTACGGAGAATCCTTCCAAAAGATCTGGCTCCAAATTTACCCTCCGGGTCCAATACAGTACACGGCGATCCAAAACGTTCCAAAAACTTTAGATTAGGTTTTCGTTGGTTAAGAAGTTCGAAGCATGTATGCGACTTGACAGTCAATATGCGTTAAGAGTGTAACATGCAGATGCAACGGCTTCACTCCAAAAGCTAATAGGAAGTTTCGAATCAGCAAGCATCGTGCGTGCGGTCTCAATAGGCATTCTGTACTTCCGTTCAGCTACTCCATTTTGTTGAGGCGTATATTGGCCACTGAACTCATTATGAACACCCTTTTCTTTGTAGAATTCAAGCATTTTATTGTTCTTAAACTCAGTACCATTGCCACTTCTGATTCTCTTGATTGGCAAATGATAGAGATTTTCAATCTTTCGAAACAAGATCATCAAATTTTCAAACGTTTCATCCGTGCTCTCTTGAAAGAAAACCTATGAGAATCTTGAGTAGTCATTAGTCACGCTAGGCAGTATAGATCTCCTGAGATACTTTTCACATTAACTAGTCCAAAAAGATCCATGTGTAACCTTTCTAGTGGAAGCTTGATGGAGTTAAGCAGCTTTCTTGGGTGTGATTTCTTATGCTTCTTCCCCTTTTTGCAGCTAAGACAATCATCTAACAAATGAATATTTTTATGATTCACCCCTTCCACTAGGTCGTTGTGCACCAAAAAGGTGAATGTGACCCATTTTCCTGTGCCATAGAATTGATTCCT
Source organism: Scalesia atractyloides (assembly GCA_947069175.1). Lineage (NCBI taxonomy): Eukaryota > Viridiplantae > Streptophyta > Magnoliopsida > Asterales > Asteraceae > Scalesia > Scalesia atractyloides. Next base: position 44,395,565 of record CAMTDV010000021.1, on the reverse strand, counting down.
TTTCAATTGCTTTTGATACGAAACACTGACCTTCCTTTGAAGTAGTGGATGCAACGCTCATGTCTAGGACATATAAATCGTTTTCACGTGGAGCGCGCATGAGGATCCACTCCTTGGGAATTATGAAACCCGGTTTAAGAATAAGACACTCCTTGTCATTGAAATGGGTTGTGAACTTCTTGTCACATATTTGTGATATGCTCAGTAAGTTGTTCTCAAGCTCAGCAATGTAGTTCTTGTCGAATGACACCACTCCGTTTGTAAGAATACCTTCTCCCACGATCTCGCCGCCTTGTGTTCCGGCGAACCCAACATAACCTCCCCTGATAGCTTTCACATTGTATAGCAAAGCTAACATCCCTGTCATGTGCCTTGAAGCTCCACTATCCATAATCCACTTTGAAATGATAGACCTAGAAAGCTCCTCCACACATGTGAAACATATTACTTAAAAAGAGAGACCCAAGCCCTTTCGGTCTTGGGTGGGATGGCAATGTCGACCTTTGGAACATTGGCAATTTTGATTTCCTTCTTAGCTTCAACCCACTGTCCAGATTTTGATTCTATTTTATCTTTTGGTTTAACTGGGACATTGGTCGATTGTGTGATAACAGGAGATGTTTTTGCTTTGGCTACCCAGGTTTGTGCCTTGGAAAATTCCTTTTTGATGTATAATCTTGATTCCTTCTTTTCATTTTTCTTTGGTGTTTCACCAACTTCATAGCTTGAAAATGTTGCAGTTGTTGGTTTCACATTAGAGTTGGAATCATCGTTTCTTCTCAAAATCTTTATGGGCACAAACTCTAGACCGTTTTTCTTCTCATCTTCTGTGAATCTCTGTTATCCATGAACAGGTTTTGGACGGCTTTGAGAACATTGTCGTGCAATATGCACAACATTGTTAAATTTGTAGCATGTCCTACTGTCGTTTCCAACATAGTGTTCCAAAGCTTTTTCACGGAGTGGAAAATCTAAGCTAACATTCTAGATTGGAAAATCTAAGATCAGATGTGTTGACTACAACGAGTTTAAAGAATTTGTCAACACGGTCTAAGTTAACATTTTGTATTGAAAAATCTTCATCAGTATATAGTTTATCTGATCCTTTCAGTTTGTAGATCACTACATTAGGATCATCATTTAAACTATTATCTGATGCTGAGATAAAATTTTCATGAAAACTTTTCTCGCTTCCAAAAAGTGAACTTGACTCAGACTTCTCATTGTTTGACTCAACACTTTCATAAACTGTACTGTCAAACTCATTTTTGAAAACATTTTCAACCACTTTGGTTACAACTTCGGATTCACAATCCTTTTCAGCATTGGGATAAGTTACGTCGATATCTTCAGGTAGCTCGTTACTCTTTTCAGTAAGCAGATTTAAGTTTAGCGCCTTTTCCACCCCATCTGGATGTTTCTTAGCATAGCTATTCCACATGGGTGGTGGAACACGATCGTAACATTTTCCTTCGTTATTAACATCCTTCTTACCTTCTTTTTTGTTCTCATTTTTCGGAAGAATGTGATCAATGACATATAAACTGGTAGAGTAACTTATTAACAACTTGTTTACCCATTCAGCTTCAATTTTTGTTTTCTCCAGTTCACTTTTTAGCTCATCAATTGTGTTAATGTGAACGTTAATTGCCATTTGTTTATCCATCACATTTGATTTGAGCATTAAAAGTGTTTTGTCATTTTCTTTGATCACTTTCTCATACTGTCGAATGGTCTTACTAAGTTTATCATATGCTTCTTTTATCGTGTTATAATCATATGACAACTTATCATTGTAAGTTTTAAGTTTGTTAAAAGCATTCTCTTTTTCAGCACATTCTTCGCATGCTTTGGTACATTTTAAGCATGGAATGAGCACTTCGACCGTTTGAGCTTGGGTTGCTTCGTTTAGTGTTTCGACCTTTTCTACCTGTTCTCCCACACGGACTACCTCTTTTTTGTTAGCCATAAGAGCTTTGTTGGCAATGTCAGTTAGGCTCTCCATTGTCACAGGTTGGTTACGTCGATTACTTCCTCACATTCTGATTTTGTTTCAGATCTGCTATCTTCTCTATATCTTGAATCAAAATCACCTACAAAAGTTTGAAGAATTGTATCAAACAAAGAAGGTTTAGGAGTACCTTTCAAACATTCTTCTTCTTCTGCTGATGATCTGAAATAGTCTGTAAGAACTTTTTCCATTTCATCTTCTGAGACTTCTTCTAATGATTCAGGTTCATCAATGATTTCAGCTACTAGAGCAAGACTTTCTTTCTTTGTAATGAAGTTGTTCCAGTTGAACCCCTCATCTTCTTGCGTGACTACGGGAGCTTTATCTTTTGTGTGTGAATGTCTGTCTTCAATTTGCACCATTCTTTTCTCAGGTTGTGGTCGATGGTAAATTGCTTTCTTGTAGTAATCATCCCCAAATGTATTATGATTTCCTTTGACTTCGCGATTTGGACATTCACGCTTGAAGTTAACTATTGGAAGTAATACTATGTGTTGCTTTGCGGTTTGCTCGTTAAAGTCTTGAGCATTCTGGGGATTTACTGCAATATTACACTGTAAGACTCACTGGTTGGGATTAGAATAGGTCTGATGGTTGTTTTGCGGTTGGTTGGAGCTTTGAGACGATTGTTTCCCCTGTTGAATATTTGGATTGAAGGAAGCAAACGGCTGAAATCCACTTGACTGATTAGAAGGTGGACTTGTGTTAGAACTGGCACTGAAAGTTGTCTGAATCTTTGGGCTCTGAACATGTGTATTTGGATTTCCTTTTGTTGGTCCGGATCGGCGGTTTCAGACGGAAGTTTGGGCGAAACGTAACTGATTCGGAATAATGTTATTACAGAATGGAGTAGAAGTAGAGTGCAGCGGAAGTCATACGTTTACTCATTCATACCAAAAGAGCATACATCTTGTCAGGCTGGCGGAGTTCCTAGAGAGAATCCGCTAGCACCTCCCCTCAGGGAGCCTCCAAACTTACAAACAAATGAACACACAACCCATATATATAGGGATGAGATTTCGTACGAAAATAGCCATTTCGTACGAAAATAGCCATTTCGTACGAAATTCACCATTTCGTACGAAATTCACCATTTCGTACGAAATGTGTCCCTTTTACACATCTGACGTTCGTACTTGGGTCGTGCGTTCGTATCTAATCTAAAGGAATCGTATTCTGCACAATTTTCTAGGATGGTTAAATACGTAGTCCACTCTCCTTCGGGTAGCGAATCTGCCAATTTATCAACTAACTCTTCGTTTGTCTTAACAATACCCATTCGCTTCATTTATACTACCAGGTGGTAGTATCTTTCTGTCAGCTGCTTCATCGTTTCGCCCTGGATTAGATTGAATAACTCAAACTCTTTATTTAACAATGCTTTCTTTCCCTTCCTGAGTTGAGTACTTCCTTGTGATCTTAAGCGTAAGGCAAACCATAATGAATGAGCATCATCATCATATTGTAAGAGAACCAGGATATCTTCCTTTATCGCCTGTTGCAGAAGGTTCATCATTTTCTTCTCATTGACGTACTTCTCTCGTCCTGGTTCAGACAACCCAGCCAATGTCTTTTCAAAACCATGTACATTAAGCGGTGGTTGGTACATTGAGCAATTAAAATGGTTTGCCTGAACCAAGTTCATCAACATTTCACTCCAACTTTCATAGTCCTCCATGTTCATAAGTTTCGGAGGTTTTGTAGTTGTTCCCATTTCGTTTTCGAGGTTCATATTTTGAGCTGCTGCAGAAATAGTGACTGCTTGTGTGGCAAAAGCGTTATGAAAATCCTCTTCACCTGACATCTTAAAAAAACACTTTGAATAGAAAAACAGATTAGTTCAGATATTATAGACGCAAACTGAGCACCAAGACAGAATAATTGATCACAACAGATTTCGCACAGAAATCTATCACAAATTTTCGTACGAAATTTTTGAAATAATTTCCGTACGAAAAGATGATTTCGTATGAAATGTAATTTCGTATGAAACTTTCAATCAGTTTGAACACTTTTTCACAGTTTTACATTTTTAACAATTTCAAGCATGATTTAGATTGATTTTAGATCTGTATGTTTCAGGGATTCGTTAGAATTGGTTTTAACACATCATACTAAAAACCTAGTCCAATTTGTCCATGAATTCGTCTAGGTCTAAGTGATGTTTCAAGAAGGAGTAGAAATAGAGTTCTTCAATGGATAAATCTTGATCTTTGAAGGTTGAATCCAACTGAAACTTGGTTGTTTGTTCTCAAATCAGACCTCAAGGCTCTGATACCACTTGTGAGTGTAGGATCGGCCCTAACTCGTGAGCTACCGGACTGATTTGCTTAGCTAACAGAGGCGGAATTCATTGTTAACCAAGTGAACAAACACACGACAAGATCAATGATATTGTTTAACACGTTTGAATCTTTATATCAATAACTTGGAACGATTACAGACACAAACGAGCAGGGCTTCGCCTCTGGTCTCCAAAACAGCATACAGACATAACACCCAAGAAACCTATTTATACTGAATAGATTTCGCACCAAAGTGTCTTGGGCAAGATTTCGTACGAAAATGATTTCCGTACGAAATCTATACATTTCGTACGAAAATAATACAAAACAAACAAAACATAAGTTTTGACACTTTAGAAGCCCTAATTACATAACTGACTCATCCTAGACGTAGGAATAGACATTAGTGCACCAACATAAAACCTCTGACTTGACAACCTGTAACCGCCCAGACTAAAATCACTCATCACCCCCTATATCTTCTCATCCTAATCCCAATTTAACCTTCACCAAGAAAGTAAAAGGTAAAATCTTATCTCTCATCTTCATCTCCTTTCTTTTCTTAGTTTTCCAACTAAAATGGTCAAGCAAACAAGATCTAGCTCCAGTGATTTAGTCCCTACGTTCACATAAAAAGTCTTCTCCAGCATCCGGAGAAGGAATGTTGCACATTTGACAGTGCTCACCTGTCAGCCCTTCAAGCCTCCGGCACATTCCCGGACGGCACTATATTCAGGCATTACGATCGGGAAGTCCGATCAGACATGTCCTCTACCGAGTGGCTCTGTTTTAATGCTTTCCCTTTCACATTAGGTCTTCGATTCCCCTTTTCTGATTTCATCACCGATTTCTTTCACATCACCGGCCTTAGTTTCAGTCAGACCATGCCTATGCTTTGGCGTGTGTTGGTTGTTCTTGATCGAATCCAGAACACTCAGATTCCAGAGCTTTCTGTCAACGATCTTCCACTAGCATACCGGCTGAGATCCCATGGGTCTAGCAGGTTCCTGTTTTACTCCACTTCCAACGATCCTCTAATTCTCCGAGCCACTAGGAATGAAGAGGAATGGAAATCTAAGTTATTTTTTGTAAAAAGAAGTTCAATCCCTGTGAGTGCTAGGATCGGACCCAACTTAATGAGCTTTCCGGTCAGACTTGCTCAGCTAACAGAGGCGGAATTCATTGTTAGCTGATTGAACAAACAAAGAACAAGCGATGATTACTGTTTAACCGTCTGTGTATTAAATAAACGTTTGCAACTATTATAGACTTGAACAGGGCTTCACCACTGAATCCTCAAAACAGCATGCCTGACACATAGCCTAAGTCACCTATTTATAGGCAGACATGGCAGCACCAAGTGAGTAGGCAGCATGGATTTTTCGTACAAAAATACAGTAAACATACAAAACTTCAAAACTAAACTTCTGACGTTATGAAACCCTATCTGTACAATAGACTCGTCCTAGACGTAGGCAATAGACATATGTGCACCAACAGACTCCCCCTTGGATGTTGCCGCAGTCTTGGACAGCCTTCAAAAAACTTTTTCTTCAAAAACTCTAAACATGTTTGACTTGAATCAACCAAAAAATCTCTTGCGAGGACTTCGACGCTCCTCTAAAGCAATGGGAGTCTGATCTGTAGGAGGAGGTCGGTTGAACGTATTCCCGAATTTGAATCTTTCACGGGTGGCCAGCTTTCGACGAGCTTCAATCCTTTCTTCATTTTGATCTTTCTTTTTCTGCTCTTTATCTTCAAGCTTTCTCCATGAAGTTTTTCATTCTTTACCTGAATTAATGTTGTTAGCATAACAAACATTAACAATTTTCTGAAACTGCATGACCTGCTCCTTGTCTTTATCTTCATAATTGATCTTGATGAAGAATAAGCGTTCAATATCTTTCTCTGAGCAGTTGACCAGCCACATAGGATCCAATACTCTGATTGCACGCCATAGCCCATAGATTCTCTTGTGCATAATCATAGTCTCTGATAGATCCTCGGACATATCCCATGACCCTTCATCAGGCTCAACACAAATCAAAACCTCTCCAGTACTCGAATCATAGTGCCACCACTTGAAGATCTTGTAAAAATCTTGTTCCATTTTCTTCAGAGGCATATTCTTCATAACGCGTGGCCTTTTCACAATCAAGGTCACATATTTCTCTTGAGTAACTGGATCTATCTTTGTCACGGTTTTTGGCTTGTGTGGCTTCCATAGATTGAAACCATGTTCAGCTTCAAACTTGATGAGCTTCCACAGACGTTGATCATTTGGTCGCAGCTTCATACTGAATGTCTTGGTCTGAACTAACTCTTTCACATCCCATTCTGGCAGGGACTGTATATCTCCCAATCTTCTGAAGTATTGCACTCCATACTCTCGTTTCAACGCATATACATCCAGTTCCTCGATCCATCCCCAACTAATAATGTCACCCAGAGATGCGTCAGGGTCTCTGGTGAATAAAGCCAATGGACGACGGAACTTTCTCTCAGGTGGCATTTCCTTGAACCATTTCTTTTTCATCTCTATGATCTCTTCCTTAGTTGGTGGTTTAGGAGTTGTTCCCTCTTTTACTGCTTCTGCTACTTTTTGTTTTATTATCTCATCGTCGATTTCAGCAGTCATTCATCAAGGTTAGGAAACACGTCAGTTCCTTCACCAGTATATCTCGCCTTTTCATTATCATCCGAATCCCAATCTTCAATAATGACTCTGTTATAGTCATTAGCTTGTGGGATGTCTTCAAATACATAATCTTTCAGCTCTGTGCTTGTGTTCTTTAATTCTTCTTCAAAGTCGAACTCCAAAGAATCTTCTTGAAGGCCATATAATTCTGCAAGATCAGCCTTGGAGAGGTTATGAAGATACTCCCCTTCTTCAACATCATGCTTAAGATAGATAAATTTCGGCTTTGGCGCTGTTTCTACAAAAGATGACTCCCCCTGAACCTGTTCATCAGTTAGCTCAAAAATAGAGTCGTTCATGTAAGCATCAATAGATAAATTTTCATTATCAAACAAACTTGATACATATTCAAACCCTTCCTTTTCTAGATCATCAAACGTTCCGTCTACCAACTCATCAAACTCTTTCTTCAGTTCCCTATCAGCAATCACCCTTTCCTTCGTCATCGAAACTAGAATACCTTCTCCTTGTAGCACAAACATCTTGCTCACATCAACGGTGGGATCGTAAACAACCATCTCAGAAGATGCTGGCGCGGATTCAGCTTCCGGCGCAGACAGTTCGATCAAAGGATCCGTAGAGGACGCAACTTTCTGCACGGGCATGCCATCAATCTTTTCTTTGCCTCGGCCTTCAGCATCAGACAGTGCTTTGGAAGCTCGCTCTCTTTCCACAACCTTCTGTCTAGCTTCCTCTCTTTCAATCTTCTCAATCTCATCAGTGAGAGAGATACCCAGAGTACGAACTAAAATCTTCTTCATAAGCTCTACTTGCCTGTTGTTTGACTCACTTTCCGCTTCATATTCTTCCATCTTCTTTATGATCCTCTGATGTTCTGTCTCGTAGCTGCTCAGAGTTGACTTTAGAACCTCCCTCTCATTCTCCAGAACTTTGATTCTTTCTTCATAAACTGCAACTTTCTTGGAAGCCTGGAAGTATCTTTCACTATCATCAGTCACCAGCCTTAGAATCTCCCTGATACTCTCCCTATCAGATTCAAGAATCTTTATCTTCTCATCAGTAGAATTCAATTTTTTTTCTAACTCGTTGAGCCTTCCAACATAAATGTCATCCACTGTGAGCCTATCCCCCCTGGAATACTACCCATCTCAAAGAAATAGTCATCAAAAGCTGTGTCAATTGGAGGATCTGGTTGTGTAGGATGAGCGGATGATGTTGCTTGTGTTGAGACACAGTAGGAGTAACCACTGGAGACTTTGTAACTGGCGGAGGAGATGGAATAGGAACCTCTGTAGATGTGAAGTGTGGAGGGGAGAACTGATTGGAGGATCAACAACTGGTGGAGGAGATGAAATATGAGTCTCTGTATCACCCTTCTGAGGAGGAGGAGATGGGGGGCGTTCAGAAGATGTTTCTGCAGTTGGGGCAATTGGAGCTTCAGTAAGTTTTGATCTTAGCTTGGACCGAAGCTTTCTAGTAGTTTTCTTCTTTGCAGGCTTGACGATTGAAATCTATTCGTCGCCCTCAGAAGGCTCATAAGGTGTATCATCATCGCCTGTAGCCTTACGCTTTTTCTGCTCAGCCAATTCTTTCTCTCTATCTCTCCTCTCTTGCTCTTTCCTTTCTTTTTCTATCTTTTCTCCTTCTCTTCTATCCTCAGATCTGTGCTTGAGGATGGCCCTTCATCGTCGCCACCTCCTACTTCCTTTTCAACCCCAACCATTCTCTCGATGTCTGTAGTCGTTTGTTCCAACGTTTCTTCAACATAAAATGGTTCATTTTGTTGCACAATTTCTTCAACATTCACCTGTTCACTATCAGGCTCATCAATCAACCCAGTGCTAACACTTGCTTGTTTTCTCTGGCGTTTACGTACGGAAGAAGAAGTTTCTGTAGATGTCTTTCTTTTTGAAGCAACACCACCTTTCTTCTTTCCATAATGACCTTTCTCACCGTCGCCCTTAATAAACCACTGACTTCTCTTTTTAAAAAAAATCCTCCATCATACTTGCTTCTTCGCTTTCGTCACCGCTCCCTTCATTTCTCCATTTTCCTTCAGGAGGAGCAACGTAATCAGCTTTAACAAACGTTCCAAAAATTGGCTTGAAGGCTGGAGCCTTTCCCTTTTTGCAGTAGTTGCTGATGTTGTGCAGATCAGAAGCAGTCATGTGTTCTAACTTCAAAATATCATCCTTTTTCTTCTCGAGATTAGGATGTAAATGATCGAGAATCATCTGTACGAAACGAGGATACTGCAGAAATCTACCCTTCCCCAAGTTCATCACCATCTGGTCAAAAATCATCCTACTGAAGTTGTAGGGCTTATTTAATATCACCGCCACCATCATACACATGTGGTAGTCTACTAAATCATCCCAGCCCCCTTTCCTGTGGCTTAGTGAACGTGTAATGCAGTGGGCAAGAAATCTGTACGGCAAGCCCAACTGATTGATCTTGTATGGAGCAGAGTTCACATATCCCTTGTATCCCATGCGGCAAAAGCAGTTTTTGACAAACTTCTATGTATACCCAGTCAGAAAGTCACTTTCATCTCTGAAATGTAGCACTGAGCAGATCAGATCTTCTGTGATCGTAATTTCAACGTCTTGATCCCCAATCTTAACTGTGGAAATAATAGCCTTCCCATCAGCTCATAAAACTGTTGCGCCCCAAAATCTATCAACGTGTGAGGCATAGACATCATGATGATGTGTAAGAGCATGATAAACTTGCAGTCTCTCTAAAAAATCTTTGAACTGTGAAAACAGAGCAAATTCGGGTACTTCCTTGTCAATCAAGCAGCAGAGTTATGGATTGGTTGGAACTCATACACGGTTTTCTGTGAGACAGAGAGATGTGAAAAAGTTAGAAAAATTTTCACAAACCAATATTTCTCTTAGATTTTCGTACGAAAATCTTGTTGTAGAACTTGACTTAATTTTCGTGCGAAAATTATACATTAAGTTCAACATTTTAGAAAACACTTTTCGTGCGAAAATTTTAACCAAAAGTTCTTCATTTTGAACCAATTTTTCGTGCGAAAATTGTTGAAATCTGTTGGAATTTTCGTGCGAAAACTCATCATCTTTGCAGTCACCTTTTTCATACCAACTCAAAAACGCTTGCAATTTTTGATTTTTTTCAAGAAATTGAAACGGTAAACCTTAGTTAAACTTGCCGATATTACGTTTTAGGGTTCAATTTTAAGTTTTAACCGCTATTTTATCCTAGATTTACGTTTTTGTCTGTTTAAGGTCCGACGAGTCCAATTTTGACGGTTCAATCTCGGTGATTACCTTCGGCATTACAAGAGGTGTGCAAATCAACCCCCCTAATGTGTCAAAAACGTCGTAAAGTGAGTGAAGCAAGAAAAGTTGCACAAGAGCTCCAGAGAATCCGCACCAAAATCTGTAACAATTTTCGTGCGAAATGAGCTCAGATCTCTCATATATATGTTTTCGTGCGAAAATTTGGCCCGTGATACTAAACCAGATTTTCATGCGAAAATTTTTGGCGCTTGGATATTTTCTAAACTTTTCACCTTTTTCGTTCGTTTTCAGTTTTTAATTATCCACACAGTTGACCAAGTCCAAGTTAATGACCTTGTTTAACTGTTTTGGCTACCAAGTCCAAGTTAATGACCTTAGCTGACCACTTTTTGACGAAAACTGAATTTTTCATATATTTAAGTTTCAAATTAATGAACTTTTCATCGTTTTAAACCAGGCCTTCGTTTCCAGATTAGCTCCCAACCCATAATTCAAACGATTTTCCACTGCATTTTGTCGCCTTTTTTGACTTTGAAGATCTGTTTTCCATCACTGGTAGTCAGACTATAAAGAAGAAACAGAAAAATCCTTTTGAATTTTTGAAAACTTCTAAGCTAGAAACACTTAAAGCAATATGTACAAACAAATATACAGACATATTTTTTGGAGTTTGTGTTAGAGGATCATATCAGTTTGTTGAGACACATTACCAGTACCGTTGCTCTATATGAAACTTTAAGTACTTAAATAGATTTTCTTCAGATTGTCGGTATACTGATCCACTTAAACCTCTACACATTTCTCAACTACTTCAAGATATGTTAGGTAATGTTGGTGCACTTTGTGTTCGTCACTTGTCGAATAGGCTAGATAGAGCGTGTGTTGAGTATTGTATAGGTTAGAATTGAACACACGACCGAAATATGGAGATTACAGTGTAAAAGGGAACAAGTTCACCCGAACTTGACCTGTATTGGTCAAGTTCGCCCGAACTTGATGTTCCTTTAGTCAAGTTCGCTCGAACTTGACTAATGCAGGCCAAGTTCGCTCGAGAATGCTCTTAGGAAGTCAAGTTCGGCCAAACTTGACTAGGTCAAGTTCGCCCGAACTTCCATACACTCCAGCGAACTTGTCTCCCTATATATAGGTGTGTTGTTCATTTGTCATTTAAGTTTTTGGCATCCATACGGGGAGGTGTTGCCGGATTCTCTCCAGGAACTCAGCAGCTGGACTTATAAAGATGTATACTCTTTCGGTATGAATGAAGACTTCCGCTGTATTCTGTTTATACTCCTTTCTGTAATAACATTCTACCGAATCGGTTTACGTTGAGCCATTAACTTCCGTCTAGATCGCCTAATCACGGTCCTACAAGTGGTATCAGAGCTAGAACAGGCTGATTTGATAGTATCAAGACAAGAACACTTCTATTTCTACTCCATTCTTCTATTTTCTTAACTTTTGAACATAAAATGAAGAATTCACAGTCAAAATCTTTTCAAATTTGAGTATATCATGTAAAATACAACAAAGATAAACCCTTGAAAGATTGGAGACCAAATTCAACCGAATTCATGTCAAAATTTTGAAAAAACCATGTTTTGGAAAACCCCCAACTTCGAACTTGTTAGCCAAGTTCGGCCGAACTTGGTCTAAAAAGTCACTTTTCAAGTGAAGTTTTAGCAAGTTCGCTCGAACTTGTGTAATCTTGAAGAAATTTTAGTTAAGTTCGCTCGAGGTTGTTAAATTTTCTTTGCTTTTCTATCAAGTTCGACCGAACTTGATAAAAAGTCAAGAGATTTAACTAAGTTCGCCCGAACTTGCTAATTTTTAGATATTTCTTTCTATAAGTTCGCTCGAAGTTACTAGTTATTCACTGATTTTATATAAAGTTCGACCGAACTTGAGTAATATCAAGGAATTTCATAGATAAGTTCGCCGAACTTACAAAAGTGTTATCAAATTCCATTTTGCAAGTTCGACCGAAGTTAAAAGAATCTGTTTCAAAATTGAATTTATAAGTTCGACCGAACTTGTGATAAAATCAAGAATTCTTCATTCCAAACTACAAGTTCGACCGAACTTGTAGTATTTCTAACATTTTCAAAAGTGTTTGAATATTTTCAGTGTACACGTCTCGTTATTCACAATGGATGATATGCAAAGAGCTTTTATGTCCGGAGCTAGTTCGTCGAATGCCAACGTGATCCATCAAGTTATTTTGATAACGAAATGGGAATGACTATTAAACCGCCCAAGCTAATGAGCATGGATGAGTATGAAGCACGGAAGGATAAATTCACATATTGGGTGCAAGCCATGCACTTCACTGGCTGGGTGTCGATTGAAAGAGGTTACACTGTTCCGGTAGATGAACATCAGCAAGTCCTTGAGAAGTACAATTACTTGACAGTGCAGAGAGACGAATACATTGCTGAGAAAAAGATGACCAGTCTCATCCGACAGTCTATCAAAGAAGATATCCTGATTTTGCTACCAGAGTATACTACTGCAAGAGATCTTTGGTTGTCATTACAGAAGAAGTATCAAGGCAGTGCCGAAATGATCAAAAGTAAAAAGGCGCTTATTTTGAAAGAGTTCGATATCTTCACCATGTTAAAGAATGAGACCATGAAGCAAATGATCGAGCGCTTCTGTCATCTTAAAGTTCAAATGCGAAGACATGGTCTCGAGGACATAACAAGAATACATCGACAAGCTTGCTGACGCACTACTAGATGGTGAATGGACTACTTATTTGATGGTTCTGAAAAATAGTGATGAGTGGGATTTCTTCAAGTTGTCAACATTTATCGATAAACTCGAAGACCATGAAATGGAACTCTTGAAGATTGCAAAGTCAAAGACCGCTAATGTAGTTCAAGACGTTGGGTTGTACTACAAAAGTGGAATGCAAGACAACATTTCAAGTCTGAAAATTGGGACAACGTTTAGTGCGAACATGAATGCTTCTCCACAGAACCAGAGTCAATCACAACCTCATTATGATCAGAGTCCACAGAGTTCGTACTCAAGCACTGGTTCAAATTCATCTTATCAAAGTCAAGCAAATCAGAATCAACAATCAAATTCTGATTCGAATGTATACAAGTGCAACATAGCAGTGAATTTGAACAATGTTATTTCGGAACAAGTTGCTAAACAACATATGTCTCTTCTCGCCACTGTTCTGGAGTCATACGAAAGTCTTATAGCCAGTAAAATTGGAAATCCTGAAATGACGGTAGAAGATTATGACCAAGTGGATGAAGAAGAACTCGAGTTAATGGATATCAAGTGGTGTTTAGCATCTATTATCTAAAGAGTCACAAAGTTTGTTGCTCTCACTGGTCGAGATATCGGAAATTCAAGCAACAAGTTGGGCTTCGACAAATCAAAAGTGACGTGCTTCAGATGTCGCCAAAAGGGACATTTCAAGAGAGAGTGCAAGAATCCTGAAGCAACGGGAAATCAGAGTCCGTTCCGAGGAGGCAATGAGTATTATAAGAAGTCACTTCAATACAAGCCATTTCCAAAGAAGACTCAGGTTGAAATCCAAGAGAAACAAAATAGCAGCAGCAATGAGAAAGCTATGGTAGCATCAAACGAAGATGATGGTTTTGACTGAAATTCCTACATTGGTAAGAAGACCGGAGTTGCGTTGATAGCTGAGATAGTTGAAGATACTTCTGCAGAGGAAGCAGCGGGAGCGGCAGAAGCAGCGGCTGTAGAACAGATTCTGCTGGAACCATACTTGCATCAACAACGAGAAGAAGAGGAGTATATCCACATGCAGAAACAATGAATTTTATCTCCTAACTCGTATGAAAGTTTTGCAGGTCATTTCGATGGAAGTTCTCAAGAGCAAGTTCTCGAGAAGAAATCAACCGATGAAGTAGTCATTGATGTTTCCCAAGAAGTGAATGCCAAAAACCTCAAGGACATTGCCGACAAAGCCTTGATGGCAAATCTAACTAAGGTAGATCCAGAGGTAAATGAAGTTGTCAAAGTACAAGTTGTTGAGGTTGAGAAACCTTGTACAAAATGTACTAAACCATGTTCTGAGTGTGCCGAACAATCAAAAATCGTCGCTGAAAACAATGTGCATAATGAACTTTTGAAATATGATTATCGCACAATGAATGAAGCTATGATAAAATGAAAAATGATTATGGTAGGCTTGATAGAAATAACATCGAACAACATGATACCATAAGAATGTTAAAAGGAACAATAATGGATAAGCAAAAGGCAATTAATATCTATATTAACACCATTGTTGAAACTAAGCAACAACTCCAGGACATGACAATTGAAACTGAACGTGTTCAACAACTTTTGAGAAGTTACACATGTAATGCATATGTCATTGATCACATCCTTCCGACAATTCCATCAGAAGAGAAACCTAAAAAGAAAATTGGTAAAGAACACAGTAATGTTCCTCCACCCCTTTGCGAAAAGTATTGTCGCAAATACGCTGATGGAATGGATAAGGCACTCAACATTGAGTTGTTATCTGAAAAGAAAACCGAGTTGGGAGAAACATTGATGTAATCTATACTAAAACTGATGATGACAATGTTGTGGTTAAAAAGGTTGTTGAAAATGTTTTGAATGATTCTGATGAAGGCAGCTTTAAAAGCGCCGACTCAAGCTCAAAGAATTCAGATTCACAGTCCGAAGATGACGAATTTTAAATTTAAATTTTACGACAAGCGTAAAAAACGTGCATTAGTCAAAACTACCGACCCGGCAATTTTTTTAAAAATTCTTTTTTTACAGATGTGTTTATAATATATTTATCTACATTTGTGCAAAAAATTCTGGCCCAACTCGCCCCGGATCAAAAAGTTCTCGCGATTCTCGCATCTCGTATTGGTTTTCATTTTAACCCATCCATATATATATATATAGGGGATTGATCATGAGAAAACTAGTTTAAATGAGAAAACATAAAACTAACTAAAAAAGCCAAAAAAAACATATCAATTTTTATTTTATTTTTTTATAAAAAATCCCTATATATATTATATAAAAAAACTTAAAAAAATAAAAAAAAAACATATAATGCACATGTGCAACATATACATATAATGCATAAGTGTAGTACACATATAGTACACATGTGCAGTACAAGTTTCTTTTTTTTTTGGAAAAAAAGTTTTTTTATACATAAAAAGCTGCGATATTTTATAAAAAAAATTGTATGTTTTTATGCCTTTTTTGGCTTTTTTAGTTAGTTTTCTAGTTTTCTAACATTTAAGTAGTTTTCTCATGATCATTTCCCTGTATATGTATATATATATATATATACTATATATAATAAGAATATAGGAAGGACTACTTAAGGTAATTTGTCATTCCCTTAAAACATCCTTATTGCATGATGTACAACCCTCTAAAGCACAATATTAATTTACAATCCCAATTATACCCTCACTCACACAATTGAAAAAAACACGGACACCACATTAGGGTTTCAGGGTCTCTCATTTCTTATCTGCCTCCATCTACCCTCTCCTTCTCTGGCGATTCAAGAAGACCAAATCTACGCGATTCCTCTTTAGATTTTGTGTTGTTTCTTCGTCACATCTATGATTCCTCTTGAGCAAGCTTATAGCCAGGTTTCCATTTGGGCCTCACATTTTTGTTTAGGATTTGTGTCATTCGAGCTTCACAGGTTCAGTTACAACATCTCAATTAAGTGCTTCACATCTCCATTAGGGTTTATTACGTTTGTGATGTTTACTGGCTATTAATTGCTTATCTCGGTTGCAGATTTCCTGAAATGGACCTGCACAATCAATGTGGTTATTGTTTACGATTATGCATATTATGTCAGACATGTTACTCTAGAGGTGGTTATCGCGCTTCTTAAACGTGTTGCTAATGTTCAGAGTAAAGAGGAGCGGGAGTATCGTAAAGTGCTTTCGATGGTTGACGATATCAAGCCGTGGTTGAGGTATATTGTTACAGTTTATTATAAGATTGAATAATGAAATTAGTTTAATTGATGTTTAGGAAATGATATTTTGCTTAGAAGCTATGGTAGTAACCTTAGGAGACATTGGCATTTAGGTACACATTGTTGTAGATATGTGCTTTAACAATGGAAGTTTTATTTAAATGGGTGAGTTTATGTGACAGGGTTATTGGTGCGGATGGATATGATAAGCTGGATAGGATGCTTGTGTCGTATATGAGCAAATGTGCTTATTTTATGGTTTGGGAGCTTGCAAGTTCTGATGTGAACCTGATTTATAAATTTTGTGTTGAAACGTTTTAAGAGTATAAAAGATCGTCTCTGAGTGATCAGATAGAAAAGGTGAGACGTTTTCGCTTGTTTCATATGAGAAATTTCGGTTTAAAAAATCAGATCTGAATTGTGTGGATTTAATGTTTTGTGAATTGTATAGGTAACAAGAAGTGTGGATACTGGGTATGGTCAATTGAGTCCATAAGAACAGAAAACCGTACATGATATAGTTGAAGGAAGGTGCTTTTCTACAACTTTAATAAGTTTATAAAATGTTTTTTCTATAGTTTCTTCCGAGTAAAGTGGAATGTTCTTTTGACAGCAACCTTCCACTATCAATTGTATTAGTTGGAGTTGGTGATGGGCCGTGGGACACAATGAAGGAATTCATAATATCCCTTCTCGGAGCTTTACAATTTCCAGGTATACAATAATTTCTAATTTCATTTGTGAGATATATCCAAGTGTAAACATGTGTTCTCATGTTATTTCTTTTTCTTATGTAAGTTTGTGAATTTCACGGAAATCACGACCAAAAATGTGCCACCAATCCGAAAGGAGATAGAATTTTCTCTTACAACACTAATGGAAGTTCTTATCAAATATAAAGCAACAATCAAACTGAAATTACTCTTGTAATTCACATACTCTATTTTCATCATCACATTTTGGTTTCATAGGTTTAACCTGGGCGGCGACTGGCGTTGACCACTTTACCTTCATTTTTTTAATCTAAAAGTAGTCGCAAAGGAATTTCTCCCAAAAAGATCGCCCTTCCGTCCCCGGTTCATATTGCACCCTCTTTTAGCACCTCTAAACCATCACATTCATCTGGTTTTCATGACCCATAACCTTATATGACCAAAATTCCCCTTTTACCGTTGTCCCTTCTTATGCTCCAATTGGTGTAGAGTGCACTGCACTGCCTATCCCAACTTCTACATATGAATATTAGGTACATTTTGTTATCTCTCTTGGCTTTGGGTTTTTACTATTTGTTTTGATAAGTGAGTAATCTTAAATCTTAGTTATTAACTTCTGTTTACATTGCAGTTATGCCCCATTTGGCTAACAAACTCAAAGGATATGGCCTTTGGTTGTGGACATCAGGTATGCTTCTTTGAACATCAAAACAACAATTTGTTTAAAAAAGGTTACATTTGTAGGACCGATCCTCGATGCTAAGGAACCTAAATTTGATATCTAACATCCATAATAGCGGAAATATTACGTCGTGTTTACCAATAGAGAAGAATTAATCAGTTTAACATCAGCTTTATTGATCAAACGTCAAGAGTACAAACTGACAGAGCTTCGCCTCCAAAATGCCAAAGTTACAAATAAGAGAGGCTAGCTAGGTATTTATAGATGTACAAGTTCGCTACAAGGAGGTGTAAGTTCGTCCGAAATTTCCTTAGCAAGTTCGGCCGAACTTGTCGACACATGTCATCATGGGCGAACTTGTAACATCATTACATAAATATTTCATACGACTAGCCTATTCAACTCTATACTATAAAGACTCGATTTAAGACTAAGACATAGACATTATGCACCAACAGACCCCCCTGGATATAGTCTTCGTCTTGAATCAGTCTTCAAAAACTCTGTCTTCATAATAAACGTTAACGCACACGACCGAAGAAGTTCTTAGACGGCTTGTTTCGTCGTTCTTGCTTAGGATCCGGCGTCTGGTCTGTAGGGGGCATTTTGTTCATATGCTGAAATCTCCTAATACTTGCCTTTCTTGTTCTCTCATGAGCTGCTTCGAGACGCTTCTACTCTTTTAAAAACTCTACTCTTTCTAGATCTATCCACTTTGTTTGCCACATCTTTCCTGAATTAACGTCGTGTGCATAGCAAACATTAACAACTTTCTGAAACTGCATCGCTTGTACGTTTTCACGTTCTTCAAATACTATCTTGCTGTAGAACAAGGTTTTAATATCTTCTCTTGAGCAGTTAACCAACCACATAGGATCAAGAATCCTGATTGTTCTCCATAACCCCCTCATGCCTTGATATCCCAATACCTCAACTCTTTCCTTTGAAATATCCAAGTGTTCTTCAAACTTTAAAACAATAACTGCTTCACAAGTCGATGGATCTATCTGCCACCACTTGAACAATGGATAAAAGTTCTGCTCAATCGGCATTAGCGGCATATTCCTTATTGCCCTTGGTCGCTTCATTATCAATGTAATGTCTTTTTCACCCGTCTTTTTGTTTTTCTTGATTCTGCGACCAGGAATGAATGGCTTCCAATATCTTAATCCTTTAACCGCTTCAAATTTTATCAACTTCCACAACAACTGATCAATCACTTTCATGTGATATGTAACATTGACTGTCTGAACTAACTCATCCACATCCCAATAAGGTAAAGTCTTGAAATCAGAAAGATACTTGAAGTATTGCACTCCAAATTCTCTTTTGATTGCATATACGTTAAGTTCTTTAAACCAACCCCAACTCAAGATATCTCCCAATGAAACGTCTTTGTCTCTGGTAAAGAATCCTAGAGGACGTCGAAACTTTCGTTCGCGAGGCATCTCTTTAAACCAGGACTTTCTTCTTTAGTCATTGGCTTTGGTACTTTTCCTTCACGCAAAGATTCCTCAATCTTTTCTTTTAGCATATCTTCATCGAGTTGCTTGTACATCTCCTCAGAAGTAGGAAAACTTTCAGAATTAGGACCGACGTACTTCGAAGTTTGACCTGTTTCATCATTAGAAGACCAATCTTCCACAATCACTCTATTGTATTCATCAGCCTCAAATCTTCTAACATACAGATAATCATTCGGCTCAAATGTGTTAACATTCAACACAACTTCTTCGAAATCAAACTCTAGATCTGCAGCATCAACTTCAACTAACTTTGCAAGATCTTCCTTAGTATAGTTGTGTACAAACTCACCTTCCTCCATGTTATGTTCAAGCATTAAAAATAAAGGTTTCGTGGTTACTGCAGCAACTGGCTTATCAAATCTTTCAACATTCAACAGATCAACATCATCAGATGGCCCTTTCTGCCCTGACTCCCCCTCACTTTTATCATCCATTTTGTTTGATTCGTCATCCATAAGTGAAGAGAAATCAAATTCTCCTGACACTTTTGCTTCAGTAATTTTTATACCAACACCACCCTAATCATCATCATCGTCATCATCTGCAACATTCCAATCTTTGTATTCCGAATCATCTTTCTTTTCCTCCATCTTCAGCTTCATCATCTTCCTAATTTTCAGAAACTGTAACAGGATCAGAAGGCTTGACAGATTCGTCACCCTTTTGAATATCGGATTCAGAAGCTTTAGAAACGTCTTCAACAGATTTCTTAGCAGCTTCAGGAGATTTAGGAACTTCACCCTCAACATTCTTTCCTTTACCACTCACTGCTAGTTCTTTCTCAGACCTTTCTTTGGCTTCTTGTTGATCCAGACGATCATATTCTTTGATGAAATCTATTCCCAGAGAATTAGATAAAACTTTCTGCAACCTGGTGAATCTTCTATCATTTAGGGCTTGGATTGATTTCAGATCTGCAATTTCTGTTTGAAGCTTTTCATTTGCGTCTTGTAAACTTTCTATCAATGCTTTAAAGTATTCTCGCTCATTCTCTAACACCTTCACTTTGTCGTCCAATATTTCTTTTTCAACATTGCTTTGATTCATTTTCTGAATAAGCTCAGCTTTCTCTCCTCATTCTTTGTCACTTTCTTTTCTAACACCTTCACACACTTTTCCAGAAGTTCAACATTCGTCTCTTGAAATAAATCGTTTAGATCTTGCAGACTAATTGGATCATTATGCATATCACCAAAAATATTAGGCCCTGAAGATTTTGGTGTTGACTTTGGAGTAGCAGCCTTTGGTGTTGACTTCCTTGGAGTAGAATTTTCAAGGTTTGAAGTCGTTGGAGCAACAGGCGATTGAATAATCGGTACTTCAAGCAATCTAGTCATAGAGTTCTTGTGTAGAGTTTCTTGTGTGGCTCCTGTCTCCTGTGCGCCAGAAGGTTCTTGTGTAACTTCTGCGCTTTTCAGCTTTCCTTTATAACGTTTACTGACAGCTTTTTGAACTTTCTTCATTTTCTTTCTTCCCTTTGTCTGAGGAGGCCATGTAGTTTTAGCTGTAGAAACTGTTGCATACTTAGACCTTTTCGCCTTTTTCTTCGGTCTTTCTACATCAGATACTTTCTCAAAATTTGGATCAAAATCAGCATCCATTTCCTTTTCTTTTTCAGCTACAATTTCTGCTGTTGTCTTTTCAGGTTCTTTCACAGGTTCTTCTTCAGAATCATTATCTTGTTAAGAAGTAGCAGATATAACATCATCTTGTGTAGCTTTCTCAGTCTCTTGACTCTCAACAACTACTGCTGCACTAGAACCTGCTTCGCCTTGAACATTCTCAGGTTCATCTTCGTCTATGAGCATTGTATCAACCTTCTTTGTTGCTCGTTTCCTCTTAGGCTTATCAGCTTCTTCTTTTAAGAACCATTCACTTCTAGACTTTGGTTTGAAATCTTTAAACCATTCTTTCTCTGCATTAAGCTCTTTCTCATCACCACTGCCATCGTTTCTCCATCTATTATCAGGCGGTGCCACATAATTTTCATTAACTATTGCCCGAAAACTGGCTTTGCAATAGGAGCTGAAGCTTGCTTCTGAAACTTGATTAGCTTCTTCACTGTTGTCTCATTGAGATGAACTAGGTATAACACATCGTTCGGATCTCGTGCAATATTTGGGTATTTTTCATCTATCAGCATCTGCACGAATCTTGGATAGAGACAATCTCGAATCCTCCATATTCTTTGACATATGAGTGAAAACCAGCTTGGAATAGTTGAACGACTTCTTCAAAATCAATGTCGTTGCCATGCAGGCTAAATAATCTTGCACATCGTCTAATCCTGCCTTTCGATGACTAAATGTATGAATGATCGCGTGCATAAGGAGCTTGTAGGGGTTAGGCACTTCGCCTTTCTTTAACACCGGCTTATTCACGCTCCCTTTGTATCCCATTATAAAAAACATCCTCTGACCATCTTCTCATCCAGATAAATCGGATCGTCTTTCATCATCTTTGAACTGCAGAATCCGTCGAATATCATCTTCAGTCACAGAGATCTTTTTACCTCGTTTCCAACTTGCACTGATGAATTAATCGTCTTCTGATCATCACTAAGACTTGCATTACTCTAGAAATGATACGTATGATATATGTACGAAAGTGTATGCTCCGTTATGGCTCTGTGAATAGGACTATCCTTTAGAAACTTCAAGATACTCTCGTATTCTTTTAGAGATGGACAAATCGTCTTGTCGAGCGTAATGCATGTGTTGTGAGACTTAGAAAACTCAATAGAAATTACACACGCTGGTTCTTGGACCTGAAAAACAACGCAAAACAATTAGCACGCTTATCGAGAAAAGATTTCAAAATATTTCCTAACACTTTCATCAAGTTCGGCCGAACTTGATAAGTGTTATAATAATCAAGTTAAGCCAAGTTCGCCCGAACATGTAAAAACAACATGCTCGTTATGTCTTTAATAAGTTCGGGCGAACTTATATTATCAAATTTCAGATTTTACTAACCCAAGTTCGGGCGAACTTCCTTTTATTTTTCAAAACAATTTTATGAAGTTCGGTCGAACATACTGTTGATTCTCTTTATTCAGATTTAGTTAACAAGTCCGGTCGAACTTGATAACAAGTTCGGCCGAACTTGTCATCATCTACAACCAAAACTGTTCAACATGTCTACAACAATTTCAACCATAATTCAAGATAATTCCATGGTCGTTTTTAAGTTTTAATCAAGATTTTTAGTTCAGTTTTGTCCAAAACAACCTAAATCTAACACTTTTTAAGATTTCAGATTTAAACTCATCGATTAAGATCCAAGATTCGGTTTAATGTTCAAATCAATACCTCAGACATTTTCGTTGGTGTGTCAATCACCAAAAACAATCAAATTTGGGCAGAATAACGGTATGATTTTGCCAAAAAATCAAAATCGCTCAAAGTTCTTTCAAGTTCGCTCAGTGGATATCTGGGGTGCAAGTGATGAGTTCGGTCGAACTTGCCATATTTATACCTTGGCAAGTTCGGGCGAACTTGCAAAGCCCAAACAAACAAGCCCATTAGAAGTCTGGGCGAACTTGATGTTTTAAACAACTCAGCAACCATCTACAAGTTCGGATGAACTTGCTATTTTGATAAACATGATTCTGTTTAGCGGCCGAAGTTGCCAAACACAAATTCAAAATTTTCAATTTTTTACAATTTAACCCCTGAACTTTCCATCTTTTACTAGTTATGAAAATCCACTCAGTTGACCAAGTCCAAGCTAATGACCTTGGTTAACCGATTTGTCTGCCGAGTCCAAGTTAATGACCCCGGTTTGACCCGTTACGAACAAATTGTTGATATTTTCAAAACAAAGTTTCAAATTAATTAACTTTTTATTGTTTTGACTTTTCAGATTTTACAGATTAGCTCCCAGCCCGTTGTCAAAGAGATTCCCACCAGTTCTAGCATCTTACCAGACTTTGAAGACCCGTTCTCCAACATTGGTTTGCTGAAATCAATATAGAAATAAAATCTTTTTGTATTTTTGTAAGTTTTATGCTAAAACACACTGAAAATCTTTTTGGTTTTAATCTGTAAAGCTGATAAACTATGCATAGGAACAATGTAAACTATGTACAAACATATTTGCAGACATATTTTTGTGAATTCGTGACTAAAGGATCATATCAGTTAAATTGAGACATATCACCAGTACCGTTGACCTTTTAGATGGCTTCAAGTTTTAAACTTGTTTACCTAGATTGTCGATATATTTGTCCACTTAAACTTTACCATGTTTCTCAACTGTTTTAAGATATGTTAAGGTATGAATTATGAAACTTGACTTATCTATGGTTCCCACTTCTTGAATATACTCCCGTATCAAGATTCCCTAGATTTTATCTTACATGTGAATATAGCGTAATTGATATCTGTATCTGGGTAATGCGAGACCTTGATAGCCCAGGTTATTACTACCGTACAGACAAAGAGATGAAGGCTCGTCTTTAGTGTGTTCCACTTAAGGAATCTTTTTAGCACTGCAAATGAATTTAGATCTTTCGATACTTTTCAAGTTTGCATGCAGTTTGGGGTTTATAACGAAAGTATTATAGAAGTTCTAGGCTATTGCTTCCGCAAAATCAGAAGAACTTGTATAATACCCCAGATATCAACTAACTATAAAGACCTCGTATCTCAGAATCAGGCAATCTCTCAAACGAAATTTCGGAGTACTAAGTCCATATATCCAAGATATGTTAATCCACACGATTAAGCAGTTCCTAAATTTAGTTTATATCTCGAAAACAGTTTACTGAACGTGTTAAGCTGTCGACACATCCACAGTAAGACTCGTTTATCACTTTTAAACTTTACATTTCTTTAGCATACTGTGATAGTCCACTGATGTACTATCATTTCCTTTTTGTGACATCGAATTCTTTTTGTCTTTTTTCTTTTTCATTGTTTTTGTACTTTTTGAATTTTTCCAATGTTTTTGAATTTTCAAAATTTTATATGTTTTTGTATTTTCCAAATATTTCTCCCCCTAAAATCAAAAACATATTTTTGGATTTTAGATTTTAAGAAATAATAAACTAGAAAGATATTTACAAACCATACAAACCAATGCGGATTACGTGAATTCGTCGTCCGATCCGTATTCAACCTCAGCTTCCGCACCTGTAAGCAAATTTTTAATACCGTTAAGCCGCATTAGATATTTAAATCTTGTTAATGGAAATGCTTTGGTATAAAAATCAGCCTTTGTTCGTCGGTGTGGATTTATTCTATTCGAACCAATTTCTTTTCGTAACAGTCACGAATGAAATGGTATCGAATTTCAATGTGTTTTGTACGTGAGTGGTGAACCGGATTTTTAGTTATATCGATGGCTGCTTTGTTATCTACAAATAAAGGCGTGTCAAAAGCTGCAGACCATAATCCCTCATCTGTTGCTGAATCCAGAGGATTTGTGAGCAACAGCTGGAAGCAGAAATGTATTCCGCTTCATAGGTTGAGAGAGAGACAGTGGTCTGTTTCTTACCCTGCCACGTTACCAAACGTGTGCCAAAGAACTGGCATCCTGCAGTTGTAGATTTCGAGTTCAGTTTGTCCACTCCGAAGTCTTAGTTAGCGTATCCAATGAGATCAAAATTGTGGTACCTAGTCGGTGCTTGGGCAACCTTTCAAGTAACGAAAGATTCGCTTGACTATCTGCAAGTGTGACATTCGAGGACTTGACTGATATATCGCACATAAGGAAGTAGGATACATGATGTCTGGGCACGATGTCGTTAGATACATCAATGAACCTATCATCGATCGATACAGTGTTTTATCAACTTTCATTCCCGTCTCGTCTATGCAAATCCCATGGTTCAGTGCCAGCGGTGTTGAATGCGGCTTCGAAGAATCCATTTCAAACTTTTTGAGAATGTCGTGAACATACTTAGTCTGATGAATGAATCTCCCATCTGGAAGTTGATCCACTTGAAGACCTAAGAAGAATTTCATTTCACCCATCGAGGACATCTCGAATTTCTTCTTCATGATCTTTTCAAACTCTTTGCACAGACTGTCATCCGTAGAACCGAAAATGATATCATCCACATAGATTTGTACTATTATCAAATGCAATCCAACTTCTTTGGTAAACAAAGTGTTGTCCACTATGCCTCTCATGAAGCCATTTCCAACGAGATGTTGCGATAACGTCTCTACCAAGTTCTCGGGGCTTGGTGTAAACCGTACAAGGATTTATCCAGGAGAATTGCTTTGTTCTTGTTTAGTGGATCGACGAACCCGGGTGGTTGGCCGACATACACTTGTTCACGAAGTTTACCGTAGAGAAATGCAGATTTTACATCCAACTGGTACACCTTAAATCCTTTCCAAGCTGCGAACGCTAGGAAAATGCGGATAGATTCTAATCGTGCAACTGGTGTGTATACCTCCGTATAATCTATACCTTCCTGCTAGAGGAATCCCTTGACAACCAGCCGAGCTTTGTTTCTTACTATTACACCCCGATCGTCTCATTTACACTTGAAGACCCACTTTGTATCAATAGCTTTCTGCTTCGGTGGCAAGTCTACAATCTTCCAAACACCCAACTTCTCGAACTGTAAAAGTTCCTCTTGCATTGCTATCACCCAATTCTCGTCAGCCAGAGCCTCATTAACTGTCTTTGGCTCTATTTGAGAAATGAAACATGAGTAGTAGCTGTAATTCTGAGTTGGTGCAACTCGGGTGTAGAAACAACTAAGTGCTTTATTGATTTAATTTCGTGTATGCACACCAGTTTGTAGTTCTCCTATAATATTCGTTGAAGGATGGTACGAATATGATCGCAACATTTCTTCTGTTGGAACATCAACTGAGCTTTGCTGATTTGTTACAATCAGATCACTGTTCACATCAACATTAGGATTACTTGATGAAGCTTCGTTCTGATTTCTCTGACTAGCAGATTGATTCAACATGTTAGATATCTGCTCAACTTCTTCGTCCGATGAAGTTTCATCATCAGCATCAAATGTCGTTGCTTCATCTGAATCAGAATTCTGATTTTGAGGCGTACTGGACACTGTTGTGTTTTCTAGTTCATTAGAAGCATTCACTGGAGGTGTAACAGGTGTTACTTCTGCATCAGAAGTGTTTTCAACTTGAACACCACTGCTATTGCTTGGACCTGCTCCGGAAGATGAAGAATCCAACGTGGGTTGATTAACCACAATTGGTCTAATGATTTGTTCTTGATTTGCCGGCTGTTGAAGATAGTATAATGCTGCAACTTCTTCTTCAGACGGTTCTTCCGGCAAGTCGAATGACTTCCAAAGATCTTGATAGTTGAACAGCTACGTGTCACCTCTCCTTTGAATAGGATCCGTATAGTTGAAACAATCCACGTTGTGCTTCAATAACCTTTCTCAGCGAAGGAACATATACTCTTCTTAACGGAGTCGCATATCCGACAAAGAAACCTTCAAGAGATTTAGCTTCGAATTTGCCATCTTGATCGATTACAGTACATGGCGCACCAAATGGTTCTAAGAACTTCAAATTTGGCTTCTGTCAGTTTATCATCTCAAAACATGTTTTCTTTGTTGGTTTGACAGTGGGAACTTTGTTTAGCGTGTAGCAAGCCGCAGCAACCGCTTCACTCCAGAAGCTGACTGGAAGTTTAGATCTGCAAGCATGGTTCTCGCAGATTCAATCAAAGTTCTGTTTTTCCGTTCAGCTACTCCGTTTTGCTGTGGAGTATAGGGAGCACTAAACTCGTGCAGAATCCCTTTTGCGTTGCAGAATTCCTTCATTTTGTTATTCTTAAACTTTGTGTCGTTGTCACTTCTAATCCGTCTGACCGGCAGATGATAAAGATTCTTGAGTTTCTTGAATAGAATAACCAAGTTCTCAAATGTTTCGTCTTTTGATTCCTGAAAAAATACCCAAGAATATCTCGAATAATCATCTGTCACGACCAAGCAATATAAGTCTCCTGCGATACTTCGAACATTGACAGGACCAAATAAATCCATGTGGAGACGTTCTAATGGCAACTTGATTAGTTCAAATTTTCTTCGGATGAGATTTCTTGATCTGCTTTCCCTTTTTACATTCTAAGAAATGATCAAACATACTGAAAGCTCCGAAGATTTATACCTTCCACAAGATCATTATGAACCAAGAAATTCATTTTTTGCAAATGAATATGCCCCATCTTACGATGCCAAAGAATAGAATCCTTATCAGTAGCCTTTGATACAAAACATTGCACTGATTTTGATGAAGTGGTAGTGACGCCCATATCAAGAACATATAGATCATTCTCACGTGGTGCTCGCATCATTATCCACTCATCTAGTATTTTGAATCCCGGCTTCAAGATAATACACTCTTTGTCGTTGAAATGCACGTGAACTTCTTGTCGCAAATCTGCGATATGCTCAGAAGATTATTCTCCAACTCTGCAATAAAATTCACGCGATCAAATGAAAGACGCCATTGGAGAGTTTTCCCTCGGCGATTATCCTTCCACCCTGGTTACCCGCAAATCCAACATATCCACCATTGATAGCTTTTATGTCAGAATAGCAACGCTTTCATTCCCGTCATATGTCTGGAAGCTCCACTATCCAGAATCCACTTAGAAAGTACGGATCTCTGGAGCCCCTGCACTTTCAACAATCTATTTAAAAAGCGAGACCCAAGCCATTTTGGTCTTGGGTTGAATTGGACAACCATCGTCAAAATCAAATTCACATTCATCAGCATAATCGAATCCACACTCATCTGCATAATCAAATTCACATTCATCATCTGGATTTTCTATGGTGTTTATGTTTGAAAACTTTACTGTCTTTTTATCTTTTGAATTGTTACCACTTGTAGTTTTGACAGTTTCAGATGTGGTTTCAATTATGATTTAGATTTTGATTCTTTCGTGTTATCACTAGTCTTAACAAGCTCAGACTTAGTGATTTCAGATGTTGTTGACCGTTTCTTTGCAATCCAGGCTTGAGATTTTATGTTAGCCTTTTTGATGTAAAACTTGTTTTCATTTTCTTTTGAAGACTCACCTTTTTCGAAAGTTGAATTCTCAAATTTCTTTTCAAAAACTTGTTTCATTTCATCTTTGTTAACATTTCTTTTTAGAATTCTTATTTGCCCAAACTCGGGTTGCTTCAGTTTCACAACATTTAACTTTCTTTCCTTCAAGATAAGACGGCTTTGATTTCGGAGATTGGACGTGCAATAAGACCAATTTCATTGCACTTGAAACAAGTCCGAGAATCATGTGGATGTCCTTTAGTGGGTTTTACACCACTTGTTTTGACACCACTTGCAATTTTGGCTTTATCTCGAAGTTCTTTCGGTTTCTTGAACTCATCGTTTGATTGTTTCCCGATCAAACTTTCCTCATGAACCGTGTTCGTCCCATATACAAAATTCATGTTTTTATTCTTGTATTCATGAAATGGTGACGTTTTCTTTTTAGGGCCATCTGATTCTTCTAATCCCAACCCAGCTCTCCGGTTTTCCGGATGATCACCACCATTCCTTCAGCAGTTGTTTCTTTTAGGTTTGGAATAAAATTTATTTTCATTGATTACTAGATCATCTGATGTGACTTCCACGAGTTTAAAGAATTTGTCTAACAATTCTTCCTTCACGTTCTGAATCGGAAATTGTCATCAAAGTATAATCTATCAGATTCCTTAATCTTGTTCATCTACAACATTAGGATCATCACATAGATCATTCTCCGATGATGTATCGTCATCTTTGGACTGTGAATCAGAATTCTTTGAGCTTGAGTTGGCGCTTTTAAAGCTGCCTTCATTAGAATCG
Organism: Scalesia atractyloides; assembly: GCA_947069175.1. Classification (NCBI taxonomy): domain Eukaryota; kingdom Viridiplantae; phylum Streptophyta; class Magnoliopsida; order Asterales; family Asteraceae; genus Scalesia; species Scalesia atractyloides. The sequence continues at coordinate 44,366,646 of CAMTDV010000021.1, read as the reverse complement.
TTCAAAACATTTTCAACAACTTTTTTAACCACCAGCATTGTCATCATCTGTTTTAGTATAGATTACATCAATGTTCTCTGGCAACTCAGTTTTCTTTTCAGATAACAACTCAATATTGAGTGCCTTATCCATCCCATCAGCGGATTTGCGACAATACTTCTCGCATAGGGGTGGAGGAACATTGTTGTATTCTTTACCAATTTTCTTTTTAGGTTTCTCTTCCGATGGAATTGTCGGAAGGATGTGATCAATGACATATGCGTTACAAGTGTAACTTCTCAAAATTTGTTGAACACGCTCTGTTTCAATTTTCATGTCCTGGAGTTGTTGCTTAGTTTCACAATGGTGTTAATATAGATATTTATTGCTTTTTGTTTATCCATTATTGTTCCTTTCAACATCCTCACAGTGTCGTGTTGTTCGACATTGTTTCGATCGAGCCAGCCATAATCATCTTTCATTTTGTCATACCCTTCTTTCATTGTGCATAATCGTATTTTAAAAGATCATTATGCACATTGATTTCAGCGATGATCTTTGATTTTTCGGCACATTCGATACATGGTTCAGTACATTTTGTACAAGTTTCTCAACCTTACAACTTGTACTTTGACACTTTCATTTACCTCTGGACCTACCGTAGTTAGATTTGCCGTTAAAGCTTTGTCGGCAATGTCTTTGAGGTTTTCGGCATTCACTTCTTGAGTAACATCAATGATCACTTCATCAGTTGATTTCTTCTCGGGAACTTGCTCCTGAGAACTTCCATCAAAATGTCCTGCAAAACTATCACACGAATTAGGAGATAAAATTCCTTGCTTCTGCAAGTGGATATACTCCTCTTCTTCACGTTGTTGTTGCAGATATTATTCCAGCAGAATATTCTCCATAGCTGCTGCTTCTTCTGCAGAAGTATCTTCAACAATTTCAGCCATCAATGCAACTCCGGTCTTCTTACCGATATATGAATTCCAATCGAAACCATCATCTTCGTTTGATGCAACCATAGCCTTTTCAGTGTTGCTGCTATTTGGTTTCTCTTGGATTTCAACCTGAGTCTTTTTTGGGAAAGGCTTGTACTGCAGTGACTTCTTGTAATACTCATTGCCTCCTCCGAATGGACTTTGATTTCCTGTTGCTTTAGGATTCTTGCATTCTCTCTTGAAATGTCCCTTTTGGCGACATCTGAAGCACGTGACTTTTGTCTTGTCAAAACCTAGTTTGTTGCTCGAATTTCCGATATCTCGGCCTATGAGAGCAACGAACTTTGTGACCCTTCGGATAATAGAAGCTAAACACCACTTTATATCCATGAGCTCTAGTTCTTCTTCATCCACCTGGTCGTAGTCTTCGGCGGTCATCTCGGGATTCCCGATTTTCCCTGCTATAAGACTTTCATATGATTCTAGAACAGTGGCGAGAAGTGCCATGTGTTGCTTAGCAGCTTTGCTCAGAAACAGCATTATTCAAATTAACAACGATGTTACATTTGAATACATTTGAATCAGAATTTGTTTGTTGGTTCTGATTTACTTGACTTTGATAAGACGAATTTGAACCAGTACTTGAGAATGAAGACTGTTGACTCTGATCATATTGAGGATATGATTGTTTCTGATTCTGCTGTAAATTGTTCGAAGAATTCACACTTGCGTTGAATGCTGTCTGAATCTTTGGGCTTGAAATGTTATCTTGCATTCCACTCTTGTAGTACAAACCAACATCTTTAACAACATTCGCGTTCTTTGACTTTGCAATCTTTAAGAGTTCCATTTTGTGACCTTTGAGTTTATCGATAAATGTTGACAGCTTGAAGAATTCCCATTTTTCGCTTTCCTTCAGAACCATTAAGTAAGTAGTCCATTCTCCATCTGGTAGAGCGTCAGCAAGCTTGTCAATGTATTCTTTTCCGTTTTCTCGAGACCGTGTCTTCCATTTGGACTTTAAGATGACAAAAGCGTTCAATCATCTGCCTCATGGTCTCACCCTTCAGCATGTTGAAGATACCGAACTCTTTCATAATGAGAGCTTTCTTGCTTTTGATCATCTCCGCGCTTCCTTGATACTTCTTTTGAAGTGAGACCTAGAGATCTCTTGCAGTTGTGTATTCCGGTAGCAAAACGAGAATATCTTCTTTGACGGACTGTTGGATAAGACTGATCATCTTTTTCTCAGCAGTGTATTCTTCTTTCTGTGTCGTGGAGTATTTGTATTTCTCCAGAACTTGCTGATGTTCGTCGAACGGAACTGTGTAACCACTTTCGATCGACACCCAGCCTAGGAAATGCATGGCTTGAACCCAATATGTAAACTTCTCTTTCCATCCTTCATACTCGTCCATGCTCATTAGCTTTGGCGGTTTAACAGTCGTGCCCATCTCGTTGTCAAGATTGACTTGTTGGATCACGTTGGCATTTGATGAACTAGCTCCGGACATATAAGCTCTTTGAATATCATCCATTGTGAATAACTAGACTCTTACACTGAAAACACTTAAAAAATTTTGAAAAAGTTAGTTCTACTACAAGTTCGGTCGAACTTGTAGTTAGAATGAAGAATTCTCAGCTTTATTCACAGGTTCGGTCGAACCTGTGAATGATGATTTTGAAAAAAATTTCCTTTAAGTTCGGTCGAACTTATGACAGTTTTGACAAACACCTTTGAATTAACTTCGAGCGAACTTGCACAAGAAATTTAATGAAAATTTAGCAAGTTCGGGCGGACTTAGAAAAATTTCTTGAATTTTTATCAAGTTCGGTTGAACTTGATAGAAAATCGATGAAACTTTTACAACTTCGAGCGAACTTCACTCAAAATTCCTCAAAATTCACTCAAGTTCGAACGAACTTGGTAAAAACTCACTGAAAAAGTGTGTTTTTAGCACAAGTTCGGCCGAACTTGATTAACAAGTTGGATGAACATGGTTTTGTCAAACATGGTTTTTTCAAAATTTTGATATCAATTCGGTTGAATTTGGTCTCCAATCTTCAAGGATTTATCTATGTTGTATTTTACATGATATATTCAAAATTGAAAAGATTTTAACCGTGAATTCTTCATTTTTGATGAAAAAGTTAAGAAAATAGAAGAATGGAGATGAAATAGAAGTGTTCTTGTCTTGATACTATCAAATCAGGTTGTTCTAGCTCTAATACCACTTGTAGGACCGATCCTTGATGCTCAGGAACCTAAATTGATATCTAACGTCCATAATAGCAGAAATATTACGTCGTGTTTACCAATAGACAAGAATTAATCAGTTTAACATCAGTTTTATTGATCAAACGTCAAGAGTACAAACTACAGAGCTTCGCCTCCAAAATGCCAAAGTTACAAATGAGAGAGGCTAGCTAGGTATTTATAGATGTACAAGTTCGCTACAAGGAGGTGTAAGTTCGCTCGAACTTGCCTTAGCAAGTTCGGCCGAACTTGTCTACACATGTCATCATGGGCGAACTTGTAACATCATTACATAAATATTTCATACGACTAGCCTCTTTAGCTCTATACTATACAGACTCGATATAAGACTAAGACATTGACATTATGCACCAACAACAGTGCTAATGGCACAAATGGTATATTTAATGCAAAAAAGTTTATATTTTTATTAAATATATTTTTTAATAATGGTAATAAGATAAAAAAGGAAAAAGAATTATTTGGTTTTAACTTTCTGAATTCACTTCAATTCGGTTTTCGGTTTCAACCAAAAAAAAAATAATCTAATAAACTAAACTGAAAAATCCAAAATACGAACTGATATAAAAAGAACCATGTCTCTGTGCTATAAATAATTAAATCATATATATTTTCATATTTTCCGATGTGTCATGTATGCAGTGTGATAATGGGTGGTATGGAGTGGATTGTAGCATTCCATCTGTTCATTCATCAATTAGATATTGGCCACGGTGGCTTAGTCCGCTCAAATTAGTTTTCCCGATGACGATTCTTGATTCATGCCGAGTTAGCGTTCCCAGATGAACCTACCCCCTAACGTACCGATTTTTAGAAAGGGATGAACTACGTACCGGTTTCCGTACCGCGTTCCATGTGACTATGGTCCATTCTAACCCTTGTTGAATCATACATACCAATGGCATTTTTCATATGCACAGGCCCATGTTGGTTGCTCTTTTGCAAGGTATTAAAACTTCTTTACCGTAGGCAAGCTTGTTTAAATTAATACTTGTACTTCACTCTTGATAACAAATACTGAAGGGGTATGGTACCAAAAACCTTGCGCCAATCAAGGAAACCATACCCATTAATAACTTCTAAGAAAACTGCTCGCAGACTTCTTTGCCAAAATAAGATTTATTAAGACTCTGCGCCAAATATCCAAGAGAGGAAAGGATCATATAACTACCTTGCGCGAGCTCGCGCAAGGTTCAAAGTTAACCTTGAACATTCTCTTTGGATAAATGATTCATTTAACTATCTTGCACGGCTTGCGCAAGGTTCAAAGTTAACCTGAACATTCTCGTTTGATAATGCTTCATTTAACTACCTTGCGCGGGCTCGCGCAAGGTTCAAAGTTAACCTTGAACATTCTCTTTTTATAATGCTTCATTTAACTACCTTGCGCGGGCTCGTGCAAGGTTCAAAGTTAACCTTGAACATTCTCGTTGGATAATGCTTCATGCACAAACCTTGCGCAGATATTTATATCAAAGCAAGTATCCACCAAACGTTGCGCTAAGCAGCAAGGAGAAGAAGCAAGATCAGTTAACTAACTTGCGCTTCTCGCGCAGGGAAACAGTAAATCCTGAGAAGCTTTCCCTTAGCAATATCCTTGACTTGGGTAGAAGCAAAGGGAATTTTTCTGTTGTAACAGAATGTACACGTGGTGAATAATAGATGGGTAACAGCTGTGAAACCTTCTAGAAGCCGTTAACACCCAATCGTGAGCATCTTTTTGGTTATAACCAATTGCCACATGGCAGCATCTAGACGGCCGAGGAAGATCACGGTGATGGCATGCTCACATTTATAAGATGTAGTGATCTCATGTTGACACGTGGCACCTCCCTAACCGCTGATGAGCTCACTATCGTGTGCACTAACGGATTGCCAACAAACATTAACAGAATAGCAAAAGATTCTGTAGACCAATCCTTGATGCTTAGGAACCTAAATTTGATATCTAACGTCCATAATAGCGGAAATATTACGTCGTCTTACCAATAGACAAGAATTAGTCAGTTAAACGCAGTTTTATAGATCAAACGTTCTGGTTACAGACTGACAGAGCTTCGCCTCTGAGATGCCAAAGTTACAAATGAGACACTCAAGCTAGGTATTTATAGTTCAACAAGTTCGGCCCAAGTAGTCACAAGTTCGCCCGAACTGCCTATGCAAGTTCGGCCGAACATGCCTAGACATGTACATTTATGGGCGAACTTGGCTACATACACATAAATACTTCGTATACTAGCTTATTCAGCTCTATACAATACAGACTCGATATAAGACTAAGACATTAGACATTTAACTACCCGACCAAAAGAAGTTCTTGTACAGCTTCTTTCGTCTCTCTTATTTCGGATCCGGCGTCTGATCAGTTGGCGGTGATATTTTAAAGTTAGCCATCTTTAGCGAACTTTGCCTTACCGCTTTTTCCATTCTATCTTTGATCGCCTCACTTCTGGTTTCTTCCTTTAGAAATTCAATTCTTTCTAGATCCCTCCACTTCATTTGCCACATTTTACCAAAATTTACATCACGTGCATAGCAAACGTTAACAACTTTCTGATACTGCATCGCCTGTACCTTTTCTCTTTCTTCAAAAACAATCTTGCTGTAGAAAAGGCATTTTATATCTTCTCTCGAGCAGTTAACTAACCACATAGGATCTAGAATCCTTATCGTCCTCTACAAACCTCTCATACCCTGATGACCCATTATTTCAACTCGTTCTTTAGCAATATCCAAGTGATCTTCAAACTTTAACACAATCACTGCTTCATAAGTAGCTGGATCAATTTGCCACCACTTGAATAAAGGATAAAAGTTCTATTCGATCGACATAAATGGCATATTCCTCATGGCTCTAGGACGTTTCATAATCAACGTTATGTCCTTTTCTCCTATAACCTTGATAATCTTTATTCTTCATCTCGGAATAAACGGCTTCCAGTGATTCCAACCTTTTTCAGCTTCTTACTTAATCATCTTCCACAACAACTGATCAACTGTCTTCATATGATAAGTAACATTCACTGTTTGCACTAACTTTTCCATATCCCAATACGGCAATGTCTTTAAATCAGCAAGATATTTGAAGTATTGCACTCCAAACTCTCTTTTGATTGCATATACGTTGAGCTCTTTAAACCAACCTCAACTCAGCATATCCCCCAAAGAAACATCTTTATCTCTGGTGAAGAATGCTAGTGGACGTCGAAACTTACCTTCACGAGGCATCTCCTTGAACCAGGACTTTCTCACTTCAGCTATCTCTTCTTTGGTCATCGATTTAGGAATTTTTCCTTCTCGTAGCACTTCAGCAATTCGATCTTTCAACATATCTTCATTCAGCTCCTTATACATCTCTTCAAATGTAGAAAAACTTTCTGAATCCTGACCAACATACTTAGCTTTCTGTTCTGTTTCTCATCTGAGGACCAATCTTCCACAATCACTCGATTATACTCATCAGCTTCAAACCTTCTTTCGTACTGATACTCTTTTGGCTCAAATGTGTTAACATTCATAATTTCCTCAAAATCAAACTCCAAGTTCTCAGCTTCAACCTCTACTAGAATCGCCAGATCTTCTTTCGAGTAATTATGTACAAACTCACCTTCTTTAACATTGTGTTCCAACATTAGTATCAAAGGTTTCGTAGGTACTGCAGTCACAGGCTTCGCAAAACGATCGATATCCAACAAATCAATATCATCTGAAGGCCCTTTTTGCCCTGACTCCCCCTGGCTTTTATCTTCCATCTTATTCCATTCATCGTCCATGAGGTCAGAAAAATCAAACTCATCAGAAACTTTAGCTTCATTGATCTTTAGACCTGTACCACCCTGATCAAAATCATCATCACCTTGATCAAAATCATCATCATCATCCCCAACATTCCAATCCGCATATCCTTCTTCCTCTTCATCTTCATTCTTGTCCTCTTTATCGGCTTCATCATTGTCTTTATCTTCAGTAACAACAAAAGGATCAGAAGGCTTGACAGATTCGTCAACCTTTTGGATATCAGACTCAGAAGCTTTTGAAACATCTTCAGTAGGTTTCTCGGGGACATCAGAAGATTTCTCAGCAGTAGATTTAGGGGCTTCACCCTCAACCTGCTTTCCTTTACCACTCTCAGCCAAATCTTTCTCAGCATGTTCCTTGGCTTCTTGACGATCCAGATGATCGTATTCAGCAATAAAATCAATATTCAGATATTAGATAACACCTTCTGTAATCTGGTGAATCTTGATCATTCAAAGCTTGAATTTTCTCAATTCTGCAATCTCTGTCTGTTGTTTTTCATTTGCGTCCTGCAGACTTTCTATCAACGCCTTGAAATATTCGCGTTCATTCTCAAGCACCTTCACTTTATCGTCAAGAATTTCTTTTTCGACTTCGCTTTGATTCACCTTTTTTTCAAGCTCGGCCTTTTCTAACTCAATTTGTGCAACTTTATCTTCCAATACCTTCACACGTTTTTCTAACATCTCAGCATTAGTCTTTGGGTAAAAATTCATCCAAGTCTCCAAGACGATTGGACCGTGTGGCATATCATCAAACATACTTCCCCTTGGTGTCTTTGGTGTTGAATCTTTTGGTGTTGCAACTTTCGGTGTAGAACTTTCAGGAGCAAAAGTCTTTGGAGCACTAGGTGATTCAGCTATAGGAACTTCAACAAATTCAGACACAGGAGGTTCTTGTGTAACTACTGGCCTTTTAGCTTCGACATGAACGATAACAGGAGGTTCTTTTGGAGGAGGTTCTTGTGTGGCTCCTTTCTCCTGAGCACCAGAAGGTTCTTGTGTGGCTTCTGTGCTTTGCACTTTGCTTTTATATCTCTTGCTCACCGCTTTTCTGAGCTTTCTTAGCTTTTTCGTTTCCTTTTGTATGAGGTGACCCTGTAGTCTTCTTTGATATCTCAATTGCAGGAGACTTTATACGCTTCGCCTTTTTCTTAGGCCTCTCCTCATAAGATTCTTTTTCAGCGTTTGGATCAAAATCTGCATCCAACTTTCTTTCCTTTTCTGCTCTAATTTAGCCTCTGTCTTTTCAGGCTCTTTATCAATTCTTCATTTTCGGAAGTAGCAGAAATCACATCTTCTTGAGTCGTTTTCACTGTTTCTTGACTCCAATAACCACTGCAGCGCTCGATCCAGCCACTACTTCAACATTTTCAGGTTCCTCCTCATCAATAAGCAAAGTTTCAACTTTCTTTGGCGCTCGCTTTTTTTCGGCTTATCAGCTTCAGCCTTCAAAAACCGTTCACTCCTTGCCTTTGGTTTGAACTCTTTAAACCATTCTCGCTCAACTTTAAGCTCTTTTTCGTCGTCGCTACCATCTTTTCTCCATTTGTTGTCTGGCGGCGATACATAATCCGAGTCTTTAATCGCTCGAATACTGGCTTGGCAATAGGAGCTGAAGCTTGTTTCTGGAACTTGATAAGCTTCTTCACTGAAGTTTCATCGAGATGAACTAAATAAAGAATGTCATTCGGATCTCGAGAATATTGCATATTCTCATCAATAACATTGAATGAACCTCGGATAAAGGCACAATCTCGAATCTTTCCCTGTTCTTTCGACATGTGAGTAAAAACCAGCTTTGAAACTTGAACGCTTTTCAAAATAAACGCCGTGCATCTAGCAAATAATCATTGTAATCATCCAAACGGCTTTGTAGCTAAATTATAATCAACGCATAATAAACTTGTAGGGTTAGGCACTTCCCCTTTCTAGCGTGGCTTATTTACGCTTCTTAATAGCCCATGCGGAAAAGCATCCGCGAACCATCTTCTCATCTAAACGAATCGGATCGTCTCTTTGTCTTAGCTCAAATCCTTCGGAAATCAACCTTCGGTTACATGATTGCTTTAATCATCACGAACTATACGTAAGGAAATTGTCTCTCGTTTAGCGCTCAGGCTTGCATTCATCCAGAATGAAATATGAGTACATATATACGGTTGCGCTTAGTAATTGCTCGGCGAATGTGCTTCTTTGAGAAAACTTCAAGATACTATCAATTCTTTCATGCATGGACATTAGAACTTGTCAAGCATCAATGCATGTATTGTGAGTTTTGGAAAGTCTTCAACAGAAATAACACGCCTGGAACCTATCCTGCAAAAACTCGCAAAACAATTAGCAACGCTTTTCGAGAAAAATTTTACAAAATTTCTAACATTTATATCAAGTTTGGGCGAACTTATATATCTTTATACATTCGCTTTAACTACTTCGCCCGAACATGCATCAATTGCATGTCTATTATATAGTTCGGCGGAACTAACTTAAACAATCCAAATTTCTTAAACAAGTTCGTCGAAGATGCTTTTTATCAGTTTTATCACAACACATAATGCAAGTTCGGGCGAACTTGTTTAATCAATCATTCAGACATTTTACTCAAGTTTGGTCGAAGATTGCTTCTGATTTTGTAATCATGTTTTAGACAAGTCCGTCGAACTTGACAAAACTTCGGCCGACTTTTCGTCTTCTCCAAAAGACCCACTTGTTCAAACATCAAAGTGAATTTCAGTTCATCAAAATCAATTTCACGTCGATTTTAAGTATAGATCATGAAATTTCATTTGTCCAATAACACTTAACTAAGATTTTAACGATTCAGATCTGTTTGGTTTGTTTACGTCAATACACAATTTTATACCGCATTGTGATTGGTGTGCAAATCACAAAAACAATCTTGATTGATATATAACGGTATATGAAGCCAATTTCACTTAAGTTCTTTAAAAGCTCGAGTTCGCTCAAAAGTTCTGGAAACAGGAAATAGTTCGCCGAACTTGAATGGTATTTATACCATGTCAATCGGCAACTGTTGCCGTCATGAAGGCCCAGATAAGTTCTGAGCGAACTTATCTTTCTAAAAACAAAAACCAGCCATCTGCAAGTTCGGTCGACTTTCAATTGTTAAACTTAATGTTTAGAACTTCGGCGACTTCAAACCTCAAAATTCAAACTTTTTCAATTTTTCATTAACCCCTGAACTTTTACTTTTTACCCTAAGAAAATCCCCTCAATGACCAAGTCCAAGTTAATGACCGGTTAACGATTTGTCTACGAGTCAAGTTAATGACTCGGTTTGACTCGTTACGAACAAACTGTGATATTTCAAAACAAAGTTTCAAATTTAAAAACTTTTTATCGTTTATCTTTCAGATTTTAAAGATTAGCTCCTAGCCCGTTGTCAAATAGATTACCACCAGTTCTAATGCATCTTACCAGAAATTCGAAGACCGTTCTCCAACTTGGTTCTGAAAACAAGTAAAATAAAATATTTTTTATTTGTTTTTGCTAAAACACACTGAAAATCTTTTTGATTTTAAAACTGTAAAGCTGAAATATAATGAAATAACAATTGTAAACTATGTACAAACATATTTCCCACAATTTTGATTCGTGTCTAAAATCATATCATTGATTAAATATCACCACCGTGACCTTTAGATGACTTTATTTATACTTGTTTCCTAGATTCATTATTTGGGCCACTTAACTTTACCACATTTCTCAACTGTTTCTAATATGTTAAGGTAGAATTTATGAAACTTACATATCTGCGGTCCCACTTCTTGAATGTACTCCCTATCCAATTCCCTAGATTTCATCTACAGTAATATAGCGTAATTGTATCTGTATCTGGTTGTGCAGACTTAACTCAGGTTATATACGTACAGACAAATGAAGGTTCTTAAGTGTGTTCCCCTTAAGAATCTTTCAGCATTGCATATGATTATATCTTTCGATACTTTTCAATATTGCATTCAATTTGAGGTTTAAGCAAAGTATATGAAGTTGCTAGGCCATTGCTCCTCCAAATCGAGATTGTATAATACCCCAGTATATCAAATATTATAAAGACCTCGTATCTCAGAATCAGGCATCTTTCAAACGAAACTTCGAGTACTAGTCCATATATTCAAGATTGTTATCACAGATAAGCATTTTAAATTTAGTTTATATCTCGAACAGTATACTGATGTGTAAGCCTATCGACACTGCCACAGTAAACTCTTTATCACTTTTAACTTTACATTTCTTAGCATACTGTGATAGTCCACTGATATCTATCATTTCCTTTTATGTCATGAATTCATTTTGTCTTTTCATGTTTTTGTTATTTTGAATTTTTATATGTTTTGATTTAAAATTTTTAAATGTTTTTGTATTTCTATAAATATCTCCCTTAAAATCAAAACATCTTTTTGATTAGTTTTAATAAAATTCTAACTAAAAGTATTTACAAACAGTGTGATCACGCGAACGTCGTCCGATCCGATTCAACCTCCATGTCCACATCATGTCACAATTTTTCATACCGTAATCTCAAAAGTATTAAACCTTGGATATGAAAATGTTTATAAAAACAGTCTTTAGTTCGTCGTGTGGATTTTTTCTATTATCCAATTTCTTTTGTACAATCACGAATGAAATGATAACGAATTTCAATTGTTTTGTGCGTGAGTGATGAACCAGATTTTTAGTTATATCGATGGCTGCCTTGTTATCAACATACAGCGGAGTGTCTAGAAATTGCAGACCATAGTCTCTCATCTGTTGTTCAATCCATAGAATCTGTGAACAACAGTTGGAGGCCAAGATATAATCAGCTTCACAGGTAGAGAGAGCGACCATAGTCTGTTTCTTACATGCTAGGTTACCATTCTTGTTCCGAAGAACTGGCATCCCGCTGTAGTTGATTTTGAGTTCAACTTATCTACACCAAAATCGGAATCGGCATAGCTTGTGAGGTCAAAATTATCGTTCTTCGGGTACCATAAGCCGGTGCTTGGGCATCCTTTCAGATATCTGAAGATACGCTTCACGATCTGCATGTGTAAGATCCTCGGGCTTGACTGATATCTAGCGCATAGGCAGGTTGGATACATAATATCTGGGCGTGATGACGTCAGATACATCAGCGATCCAATCATCGATCTGTGCAACGTCTCGTCAACTTTGGCTCTAGTCTCGTCAACACAAATGCCATTATTTAGAGCAAGAGGCGTGGATAGAGGCTTCAAGCTTTCCATTCCAAAATTCTTCAAGATGTCGTGAACATACTTTGTTTGATGAATGAAAATACCATCCGGAAGCTGATCTACTTGCAAAACAAGAAAGAACTTTATTTCGCCCATCGAGGACATTTCGAATTTCTTTTTCATGATTCCCTCAAACTCTTTGCAGAGACTATCGTTTGTAGATCCAAAGATGATGTCGTTAACATAGATTTGAACTATAATCAGATGGCCATGATGCAAAAGCTATAAAAATTCTAGTAGATTCCAATCGAGCCACTGGTGCATAGACTTCTGTGTAGTCTATCCCTTCCTGCTGGTGAAATCCCTTGACAACAAGCCTAGCTTTGTTACGAACAATAACCCCTCTATCATCACGTTTACACTTAAAGACCCATTTTGTATCAATTGCTTTCTGATTTTCTGGTAAGTCTTCAAGCTTCCACACACCCAACTTCTCAAACTGCAATAATTCTTCTTGCATTGCTTGTACCCAGTTTTCATCGGCTAAAGCTTCATTAACTGTCTTAGGCTCAATCTGAGAGATGAAACATGAATAGAAACAGTAGTTCTGGGTTGTAGTAACGCGTGTGTAGAAACAACTGAGTGCTTTATTAATTTTCCCTCGAGTTCTAACACCATTTTGAAGTTCTCCGATAATATTTGTTGACGGATGATAGGAATATGATCGCGGCAATTCTTCACTTGGAACATCTACTGAATTTTGCTGATTCGTGATGTTGAGATCAACAACCAATTCAATATTTGGAGAGCTTGATGAAGCTTCATTTCTGTTGTTCAGAACTGCAGATTGATTAAGAAGACTTGTTATCTGCTCCACTTCTTCATCGAAGAAGATGATTCCCCGTCAGCATCAAATGTTGGTGCTTCATCTGAATCAGAATCTTGATTCTGAAGCATACTGGGCTCCGTTGTTGTATTCATTGGTTCAGTAGAGGCATTCGTTGGAAGACTAGTAGGTGTTGATAATGTTTCAGAAAAATTTTTAGCCGGAACACCACTATTGTTTGAACTTGCACCAGAAGAAGATGAATCCAACGTGGGTTGATTAACCACAATTGGTCAAACAATTTGTTCTTGATTCGCTGACTGGTGAAGATAAATAACGCTGCAACTTCTTCGTCGGTTGGTTCTTTGGGCAAGTCAAATGACTTCCAAAGATCTTGATAGTTAAACAGCCACGCGTCACCTTTCCTTTGAATAGGATCTGTGTAATTGAAACAATCCACGTGTTGTACTTCAATAACCTTTCGCAATGAAGGAACATATACTCTTTCAACGGACTCGCATATCCGACAAAGAAACCTTCGAGAGATTTAGCTCCGAATTTGCCATCTTGGTCTATTACGGTACATGGAGCACCGAATGGTTCTAAGAACTTCAATTTTGGCTTCCGTCGGTTTATCATCTCAAAACATGTTTTCTTTGTTGGTTTGAAGTGAGAACCCTGTTTAGCGTGTAGCAAGCCGCAGCAACCGCTTCACTCCAGAAGCTGATAGGAGGTTTAGTATCTGCAAGCATGGTTCTTGCAGTTTCAATCAAAGTTCTATTTTTCCGTTCAGCTACCCATTTTGCTGTGGAGTATAGGGAGCACTAAACTCGTGCAGAATCCCTTTTGCGTTGCAGAATTCCTTCATTTTGTTATTCTTAAACTCTATGCCGTTGTTACTTCTAATTCGTCTGACCGGCAGATGATAAATGTTCTCGAGTTTCTTGAATAGAATAACCAAGTTCTCGAACGTTTCGTCTTTTGATTCTTGAAAGAATACCCACGAATATCTCGAATAGTCATCTGTCACGACCAAGCAACATAAGTCTCCTGAGATGCTTCGAACATTTACAGGACCAAATAAATCCATGTGGAGACGTTCTAGTGGTAACTTGATTGAGTTTAGAATTTTCTTCGGATGAGATTTCTTGATCTGCTTTCCCTTCTTGCATTCCAAGCAATGATCAGACATCTGAAAACTTTGAAGATTTACGCCTTCTACAAGATCATTATGAACCAAGAAATTCATTTTTCGCAAATGAATATGCCCCATCTTACGATGCCAAAGAATATAATCTTTTTCAGTAGCCTTTGATACAAAACATTGTGCTGATTGTGATGAAGTGGCCAGCAACACCCATATCAAGAACATATAAATCATTCTCTCGCGGTGCTCGCATCAAAATCCACTCATCTGGTATTTTGAAACTCGCTTCAAGATAATACACTCCTTATCATTGAAATGGACTGTAAATTTCTTGTCACAAATCTGCGATATACTCAGAAGATTGTTCTCAAGCTCTGCAATATAGTTCACGCGATCAAAAAAAACTACGCCATTTGAGAGTTTTCCCTCGGCGACTATCCTTCCACCTTGATTTCTTTAATGTCGAATCCAACATATCCACCATTGATAGCTTTAATGTCGAATAGCAATGCTTTCATTCCCGTCATGTGCCTGGACGCTCCACTATCCAAAATCCACTTTGAAAGTACAAATCTTTGGAGCCCCTGCAAAAATCAGAAATTAGGTGAAAAGCTCTACCAAGCCTTCTTGGTCTTGGGTTTTACTGGATAACCATCATCAAAAGCATATTCAAACTCATCAACTTCATCAAAATCAAATTCGTCATCTGTTTCAACAATGTTAATGTTTGAAAATTTCACTTTTTTTCTTATCTTTTACAGATTTGACATTATCGATCTTGATTTCTATCTTAATTTCTTTCACATTCTCACTAGTCTTCACCTGCTCAGACTTAGTAATTTCAGACTTTGATTCTTTTGTGTTGTCAGTCTTTACTAGCTCAGACTTATCAACACCAGATGTTGTTGACCTTTTCTTGGCAATCCAGGTTTGAGATTTGATATTAGCCTTTTGGATGTAAAACTTGTTTTCATTAAACCTAGAAGTTTCACCTTTTTCGAAAATGGAATTTTCAAAAATCTTTTCAGTCTTTGGTTTAACTTCTGGTTTTGATTCATTTCGTTTCAAAATCTTTACAGGTTTTGCAAACACTGGTTGCTTTGGTTTAACAACTTTGAATCTTCTTTTCTTCGAAGATAAGCTGGTTTTGATTTCGGGCATTGTCGTGCCATATGACCAATTTCATTGCACTTGAAACATGTCCGATTATCAAGTGGATGTCCTTTAACAGGTGGTTTTACTCTACTTGAAGTTTTGACACCACTTGTAACCTTGGCTTTATCTCGAATTTCTTTCTCCTTCTTGAATTCATCAATTGATTGTTTACCAATCAAATTCTCCTCATGAACTGTACTCGTCCCATATACAAAAATCATGTTCTTGTTTTTATATTCATGGAATGGTGACGGTTTCTTTACAGATTCATCAGTTTCTTCTTCTAAACCCAACCCCGCTCTCCGGTTTTCCGGATGATCACCACCATTTCTTTGGTAATTGTTTCTTTTAGGTTTAGAATAGAATTTTCGTTCATTGATTACCAATTCTTCTGATGTGACTCCCACGAGTTTAAAGAATTTATCAAGCAATTCTTCCTTCACATTCTGAATCGGGAAGCTATCATCAAAGTATAGTCTATCCGAATCCTTAATTTTGTACATTACAATATTAGGATCGTCATTAGACTATCCTCTGACGACTTTTCGTCATTTTCAGACTGCGGAATTCTTTGAACTCGAATCAGCGCTTTTGAAAATGCCGTCATCAGAATCACTTAAAACATTTTCAACTACTTTGTTAACCACAGCGTTGTTATCATCATCAGATTTAGCATAGACTATATCAATATTCTCTGGCAACTCGTTTTTCTTTTCAGAAAGTAATTCAACATTGAGTGCCTTGTCCATCTCGTCTGCAGATTTAACACAGTATTTCTCGCAAAGGGTGGAGGAACATTGCTAAATTCTTTGCCCGCTATCTTTTTTAGATTTTTCTTCCGTTGAGATTGTCGGAAGAATGTGATCGATAACATACGCATTGGTGGTATAACTTCTTAACAATTTTCGAACTCTTTCAGTTTCGATTGTCATGTCTTGAAGTTGTTGTTTGATTTCAGCAATGGTGTTAATATAGATGTTAATTGCTCTTTGTTTATCCAATACTGTACCACTCAACATTCTTATATTATCATGTTGTTCGATGTTATTTCTGTCGAGTCTGCCGTAATCATTTTTCATTTTGTCATACGCTTCTTTCATTGTGCGATAATCATATTTTAACAAATCGTTATGCACATTGTTTTCAGCGATGATCTTTGATTTTTCGGCACATTCGACGCATGGTTCAGTACATTTTGTACAAGGTTTCTCAACCTCTACAACTTGTACTTTGACAACTTCTTTCTCGACAACCTTACCTCTGGACCTACCTTGGTTAGATTCGCCATTAAAGTTTTATCTGCCATGTCCTTGAGGTCTTCGACTTTCATTTCTTGAGTGACATCAATAATCACTTCATCAATCTTTTTCTCCTCGACCACTTGTTCTTTCGAGCTTCCATCGAAGTGACATGCAAAACTGTCACAAGAATTAGAGGATAAAATTCCTTGTCTTTGCATATGGATATATTCCTCTTCTTCCTGCTGTTGATACAAGTATTGTTCCAGAATAGCTTGTTCGAAAGCTGCTGCTTCTGCTGCTGTCGCTGCTTCAGCTGCTGCCGCATGCTTCCTCTGCAGAATTATCTTCAACTATCTCCGCCATCAAAGCAACTCCGGTCTTTTTCCTAATATAAGAATTCCAATCAAAACCGTCATCTTCTGTGGATGCAACCATGGCTTTCTCCATGTTACTACTGTTTGGCTTTTCTTGGATCTCAATTTGAGTTTTCTTCGGGAAAGGTTTATATTGAAGTGCCCTCTTGTAATATTCATTCCCTCCTCCGAAAGGACTTTGATTTCCGGTTGCCTCGGTGTTCTTACACTCTCTTTTAAAATGTCCCTTCTGTTGGCATTTAAAGCATGTGACTTTGGATTTGTCAAAACCCAATTTGTTGCTGGAGTTTCCTATGTCACGGCCTATGAGTGCTACGAACTTTGTCACTCTCCTGATGATCGAAGCTAAGGACCATTTGATGTCCATTAGTTCGAGTTCTTCCTCGTCTACCTGGTCATAATCTTCTGTGATCATCTCGGGATTTCCGATTTTACCGGCAACAAGACATTCATAAGACTCTAAGACGGTAGCAAGTAGTGACATATGTTGTTTTGCAACTTCTTCTGAAACAACATTGTTCAAATTCACTGGATGTTGCATTTGTAAACATTCGGATCAGAACTTTGCTTTGGTTCTGATTCGCTTGACTTTGAAATGTTGAATTTGAACCAGTGCTCGAGTAAGAACTTTGTGGACTTTGGTCATACTAAGGCTGTGAATGATTCTGATTTTGTGGAGAAGCATTCATGTTTGCACTAAAAGCAGTTCCAATTTTTGGACTCGAAATATTATTTTGCATTCCGGTTTTGTAGTACAAACCGATGCCTTGAACAACATTAGCGTTCTTTGACTTCGCTATCTTCAGAAGCTCCATTTCGTGACCTTCGAGTTTATCGATAAAGGTTGACAACTTGAAGAAATCCCACTTATCACTATTCTTCGGAACCATCAAATACGTAGTCATTTCACTCTTTGGTAGTGCATCAGCAAGTTTGTCGATGTATTCTTGTTCCGTCTTCTCAAGACCGTGTTTTTGCATTTGCACTTTGAGATGACAGAAACGCTCAATCATTTGCTTAATGGTCTCATTCTTTAGCATGCTGAAGATATTGAACTCTTTCAGAATGAGAGTCTTCTTGCTTTTTATCATTTCAGCACTGCCTTGGTATTTCTTCTGTAACGACAACCAAAGTTCTCTTGCTGTAGTATACTCTGGTAACAGAATCAGAATATCTTCTTTTACTGACTGTTGGATGAGACTGATCATCTTTTTCTCTGCAATGTATTCGTCTTTCTGAGCTGTCGAGTAATTGTACTTCTCGAGAACTTGTTGATGTTCATCTACCGGAACAGTGTAGCCTCATTCGATTGACACCCAGCCAGCAAAGTGCATGGCTTGAACGCAGTAGGTAAATTTCTCTTTCCATGCTTCGTATTCGTCCATGCTCATCAGCTTGGGCGGTTTGACAGTCGTTCCCATTTCGTTATCAAGATTGACTTGATTAATCATGTTGGCGTTTGACGAACTAGCTCCGGACATATAAGCTCTTAGTTGATCCTCCATTGTGAATCACAAAACGTTTACGCTGAAAATTTTTCAAAAACTTTGAAAACAATTAGTCCTACTACAAGTTCGGTCGAACTTGTAGCAACAAATGAAGAATTCTCTGATTTTCTAACAAGTTCGGTCGAAGTTGTTAGATCTACTTTGAAAACAATTTCGTTTATCTTCGGTCGAACTTATAACACCAATCAAAACAGATCTTCGAGCGAACTTATCACCACAATTTCAATGAAATACAAGCAAGTTCGGGCGAACTTACTTAAAACCTCTTGATTTTACACAAGTTCGGTCGAACTTGATGTAAAAATAATGAAAATTCAGTATCTTCGAGCGAACTTAGTCAATCTTTCCTCAAAAATTACACAAGTTCGAGCGAACTTGCTTAAAAAATCACTTGAAAATGATTTTTAGATCAAGTTCGGCCGAACATGGCCAACAAGTTCGTTCCTGAGGGTTTTCAAAAACATAGTTTTTTTCAAAATTTCGACATGAATTCGCTTGAATTTGGTCTCCAATCTTTCAAGGGTTTATCTTTGTTGTATTTTACATGATATATTCAAAATTCAAAAGATTTTGATCATGAATTCTTCATTTTGTGATCAAAAGTTAAGAAAAAAGAAGAATGGAGTAGAAATAGAAGTGTTCTTGTCTTGATACTATCAAAAAAAAATATCAGGTTGTTCTAGTTCTGATACCAATTGTAGGACTGATCCTTGATGCTTAGGAACCTAAATTTGATATCTAACATCCATAATAGCGGAAATATTACGTCGTGTTACCAATAGACAACAATTAATCAGTTAAACGTCAGTTTTATAGAACAAACGTTCTGGTTATAGACTGACAGAGCTTCGCCTCTGAGATGCCAAAGTTACAAATGAGACACTCAAGCTAGGTATTTATAGTTCAACAAGTTCGGCCCAAGTAGTCACAAGTTCGCCCGAACTTGCCTATGCAATTCGGCCGAACATGCCTAGACATGTACATTTATGGGCGAACTTGGCTACAATACACATAAATACTTCGTATACCTAGCCTATTCAGCTCTATACAATACAGACTCGATATAAGACTAAGACATAGACATTATGCACCAACAATTCCGTTAAAGTTAACAATCTCTCCTTTTGGCGCCAAACACCGGCTATAAATAAGTAACTTGGAGTTAAAGGAAAGGCATTCACTCTCAACTACTCTCTTTCTTACAATACTTACTTCCGACTACTTGTACTTATTCTCACGCCGGAGGGTGGTCATGGAGAGAACCCCACCTTCTCCCTGTGGCGAGCTAACGGTGTTCTGTTTTGCAGGTTCAGCCGGAATATTGTCCTATTCATCATCCATCGTGAAACCAAACGGAGGGTTAACCCTTTTATGCAGAGCCCATTCCATAGATCTACTTAGATTCCGGTCTAGTTGATCTAGCATTTCTTCATTGGCGCCCACCGATTTCAATTCTTTCTCATCTTTCGTTTCGTTTCGTTTCACTTAGATCTGCAGCATCATGGCTGATGAATCATCTTTTCAAGGTCCTCGATCAGGGATTCGACACGTTGTTGTCGGACCACAGGTCGATGGACAAATAGTTGAGGATTCTTCCGGCGAAGCTAATGCTCAGTATGATCCTAATCATGCGAGTATTCCTGTAACGCCGGCGGCTCCTCAGGTTGATGTTACGTCGATTTTACCACCTGGAGAGACTCCATTATCATGGTTGACTCTAAACGCTATGTATGCTCAGTTATGTGCCCAAACCAGAACTCCAGCTTTTCAAGCTCCGGCTAACGCTCCTCAGGTTCGTGCTTCGCCGGCACCTCGAGTTTTGAGTTATAATACTCAAAGTCATGCTCGTTCCCCTTCGCACATGCCTGAAAATGGAACAGAAATGTATTCTAAAACCAGGAATGATATTGTTCATTCTGGTAATAGAAGGCAGGAAGAAAACGTTCAGCGTCGCGCATCTGTCCACTCTTGTTTGGGCCCGCGGTCTTCGCAGAAACGGGACACCCAACACGATGAGCTTGATAGAACCTATGAGGAAGGGGATAGTGCAAGTAGTTTCAATCGAATATCTGCAGATCATGCTAGTTACAGGCCAAAAGTACGTGCAGTATACAATCCAGAAGCTGAGCATGATTACAATTTGGTGTATCGCCCAGCCGAAGCAACTGAACAATCAAAGTTTACCAGAGAGATAGCACTGGCTCCGTTGGAGCGAGCGAAATTACCATCCAACGTTGGAAAGTTTAACGGTTTGACCGATCCTGATGATCACATGCGCCTCTTTATCGGTGCAGGGTTGCTTGGGTGCTGCACATTGCCAATGTGGTGTCACCTATTTGTACAGACCCTTACCGGCATTGCGCGCCTTTGGTTTGATAATTTGCCGGCAGGTAAACTTTCCTCTTGGAATGACTTAAAAGAAAATTTTCTTACACACTTTAGTCAGCAACGGCGATACGTGCGCGATTCCTCAGATGTAATGAACATCTGGCAGAGGGACGATGAAAGCCTCGAAGATTTTATAACGCGTTACAATAAAGAGGTGTTGGAGATTGGAGATGTCCATGAAGACCTTATACGCGCGCAGTTCAAGTATGCGGTAAGGTGTGACGAAATGATTAAATTGTTGTCCGGTATAACTGGCCTTCCAAAAAACTGGGATAAACTCATGGCGGCAGCCAAGGTCTATGCCCAGACTGAGCGCAACTTAAGTTCTAACAGGCCACCTCTACCTCAGAATCGTCCGCAAGACCTGAGTAGAGGTAGTCGCAAGTATAAGAGAAATTGGAAAGAGTCAAGTCAGAATTCGTACCCTCCTTATTCACCAATTGATGCGCGAGCAACAATCAACAAGATAGTAACTCAAAAAGCAATTAAGCAAGAGAATGAACGTCAGTGGACTCCCTTAACGAAATCTCCGGCTGAGGTTCTCAGCACTGAGAATTATCAGTTTAAACAGCCGCAACCAATGAAAACAAAAAAGGGCAAGACCCAAATTTGTTCTGTGACTATCATAGAGACATAGGCTACACAACAGATAACTGCATCAGTCTGCGTACGGAGATTGAAAAAGCATTAAAGAGTGGGAAGCTTACACATCTAGTCCAAAATGTGCGCAAAGAGATTAAACAGATTACGCGCGAGAACTAAGGGCCTAGCAACAAGAAAATGAAACACCACATTTCCATGATTCAAGGTGGATCATCGCGCAAGCGTAGCCTTCAACATTTTCAAAGCAACACTTGGCGCGAGCAGCAAGTCATTTTTCCTATCATTCCAGGAAGTCCTCAAGAAGACCCGCCAGTAGTTATCACCGGTATCTTTGGACACTACCGAACAGACTATATGTTTATAGATCCGGGTAGTTCCATGGATATTATGTATGAGCAATGCTTCAAGCAACTAGATCCTGAGGATAAGGCACACTTGGAACCCGTTGATTTTCCTTTAACTGGGTTCTGTAACGAGGTTGTCTTTCCTCTAGGACAAATCCTTTTTCCTGTTACTTTATCTGATGGGAGGGGTTCTCGAACGAGTAACGTCAACTTCATGGTGATGCCGGCAAATTCCCGTCATGATGTACTATTAGGACGCCGCGCGCAACGTGATTTTAGTATGATTACTTCCACTCCACATGCTGCTTGTGGTTTTCCGACACCAAATGGTATAGCTATACTTTACGCGCGGAAAGAAATCAAGTCAATTGAAGAACCAGTTATGAAGGTCGTCAAGGCATTGCCAAATAACGAACCAGAAAAGTGGGTACTCAACAATAAGTATCCTGAGCAAACAATCTTATTAGGGCCTGTAGTCAGTATTGAAATTCGCGCAAAGCTTAAACTACTGTTGTTTTGCAACAAAGACATTTTCGCCTGGACACCTGCCGACATGGTCGGTGTCCCGCGCAACGTTGCGGAACACTATCTGAATGTATTTCCGTCAGCAGAACCAGTTGTGCAGAAAAAGCGCAGCCTCGGGTCAGAAAAGACAGAGGCGATGAACGAACAAGTCACCGAGTTATTAAATGCTGGTATCCTGCGCGAAGTCAAATACCAGACCTAGGTGGCAAACCCAGTCATGGTAAAGAAACATAATGGCGGATGGCGGATATGCGTAGATTTTAAAGATCTAAACAAGGCGTGTTCGAAAGATTGTTATTCTCTTCCAGAGATTGACAAAAAGGTTGACTCATTAGCTTCCTTTCGCTGGAAATATTTTCTAGATTATTATAAAGGTTATCATCAAGTCTTGATGAAGAAAGAGGACGAAGATAAGACCGCTTTTCGCACGGAGAAGGGCATTTTTTGTTATACCAAAATGACTTTTGGTCTCCGCAATGCGGGAGCTACTTATCAAAGATTAATGGATACAGTGTTTGGAGATGACATTGGGAAAACTGTGGAAGTCTACATTGATGATTTGGTCATTATGAGTAATTCAGAAGACACGATGTTAGACAACATCCAACGAACTTTTGATTCTCTGCGAGAGAGTAAATCTAAAGTTGAATCCAAGAAAATGCTCCTTCGGCATGGAGGAGGGCAAATTTTTAGGTTTCATCGTCACCAAAGACGGTTTCAAAGTTAATCCTGAGAAGGTCGAGGTAATACAAAAAATGTCTTCTCCTACTACCATCAAAGAGATGCAACGTTTGGCTGGAAGGTTAGCTGCGCTAAACCCCTTCCTCGCCAATCATGCTGCAAAGTCTTATCCATTTATTCGAACCTTGCACAATTGTATGAAGAGCAAAGAGTTCGCATGGACTCCTGAAGCTGATCAAGCTTTCCAGCAGATGAAAGATTGTTTAGTTCAATTTCCCACACTTACTGCTCCTCGTGAAAAAGAACCCATGGTTTTATATCTTACTGCATCTGAGGTAGCAGTAGGTGCTGTCTTGTTGGTAGAACGCGAAGGGGTCCAGTCTCCAATTTATTATATCAGCAAGATGTTGAACGATCCAGAGACAAGGTATTCAATTATGGAAAAAATAGTTTTAGCATTGGTCCACGCTTCGCGCAGGCTGCAAAGATACTTTTCAGGACATGTTATTACAGTTTTAACAAATTTTCACATTGGCCAAGTCTTGGCCAAACCATATTTTTCTGGACGGCTTGCGAAATGGGCAATAGAATTGGGAGGTTATAACATCTGTTATAAACCTAGACCAGCTATCAAGGGCCAAGTTTTGGCAGATTTCATCGCTGAAATTCCCGCTGATAAACTTGAAGAATGCCAAGCAATTCAAAACCCAGTCCCAGCCATAGACAATAGAGCCTGGACATTGTTTACAGATGGCGCATCAAACAGTGATGGGGATGGAGCAGGTCTTCGATTAATGAGTCCAGAGGGAGCAGAATTCACATATGCATCGGTTGGATTTTAAAACCACCAACAATGAGGCCGAATATGAAGCTTTCCTAGCAGGCTTACGCCTCGCTATCAAAATGGTTGCAACAAATTTAGAAGCCCATGTTGATTCATTACTAGTTGCTGAGCAAGTAATTGGAACGTACGATGCAAAGGGAGATATCATGGCTTTGTACTTGGCGCAAGCCAAGGCTCTTATAGCATAGTTTCAACAATTTAAAGTCACACACGTCAAGCGAAGCGAAAACAAACATGCTGACGCTTTAAGTAAACTCGCAGCAACTAGTTTCAAACATTTGGCAAAGGAAGTTTGCATCGAGGTTTTAAGCAATCCATCAGTTCCCCTCAGACAAGTAACAATGGTCGAAGTAGGAGATCCATCATGGATGTCTCCAATAATGTATTTGTTACATGGTTCTTTAACAGAAGATAAAGCGTAAGCATGTAAATTACGATGCAAAGCCCTCAATTACGAAATGATTGACGGTATTCTGTACCGACACTCTTACATGGGTCCTTCGCTCCGCTGCGTCAACAAACATGATGCGCAATACCTGATCAGGGAGGTTCATGAGGGGCTATGTGGTATACATTTTGGGCCGCGCATGGTAGTAGCCAAAGTGAAAAGCGCAGGGTATTATCGGCCCGGAATGTACGTTGACGCGGTAGAGATCTTGCGCAAATGCATGTCCTGCCAAAGGCATGCCCCTAAAACGTTGCGCCCAAAGAATCCTTTGGTACCCGTCACAACAGCTTGGCCATTTCAATAATGGGCCATTGATTTAGTGGGACCATTTCCGGATGCGCCCGGCGCAGTAAAGTTTATCATTGTTGCAGTCGATTACTTCACCAAATGGGTTGAAGCCAAACCTTTAGCTTCTACTACAGTGATGGTAATTCAGAAATTCATCTGGGAATACATTATTTGCCATTTTGGTCTGCCCATATGCGCATTATTACAGACAACGGTCCAAATTTAATGGCTGAAGAATTGCAAACATGGATGGCCGAAATGAATCCAGCATGTTTTCGCTTCTGTTGCGCACCCACAAGCAAATGGTCAAGTTGAAAGCATAAACAAATAGTTGGTTGACGGTATCAAGGCCCGCCTTGGCTTGGCACGGCACGGCGGGGGTGGGTTAACGAATTGCCTAGCATCTTGTGGGCACACCGAACTATGCCCAAGACTAGTACTGGAGAAACTCCTTTTAGCCTTGTGTACGGCACGGAAGCTGTGATTCCTGCCGAAATTGGATTACCATCTCCAAGAATGCTAGCTTTGGAAAAACAAGATAACGAAGAACAAAGGCACATCGACCTAGACCTATTGGAAGAACAACGAGAAAATGCAGCGATTTGCGAAGCTAAATACAAGTCCCAGCTTGAAAGTATTACAACAAAGGGTGCGCATCTGTTCCTTTTTGCCTAGTGACTTTGTTCTTCGCGATAATGAAGCGTCGAATGCCGAAAAACCGGGGAAGTTAGCCCCGCGATGGGAAGGTCCATACGTGATAAATGAAGTATTGGGAAAAGGCGCGTACACTCTGAAGCGTATGGACGGATCCAGCGTTCCTCGAACCTGGAACGCACAACAACTACGCCGATGTTATATGTAATCTCAGTCCTCTAAGCAACTTCTGAGCGTTGCGTAACGAGACTGCTTACGTTATTTTGTTATGTAATCCTAGTGGCAGCCATAGCTTTGCGCTTTATCAGTATGAATAAAATACTTTGCCACTACTTACAGTCTTGTATATATTCATTAACAAATGCATGCAATTCCTTTGGATAAACAAAAACACAAACTCATGAGCCACAAGCTAACTTATTACTTACGCTCACACATGAGAAAAGAAATTGTTCATTTGTCTATCGTACACAAGTAATTGGTCCCATGCAAACATTGTAAAGCTGAAATATATTATATTCACATCCATAGTACTTGTGCAGCAGCGCAACGCTACAAGTTATCACAAAGTAAAAAATTTACAAATTTCCTATTCTATGGATTTGGTTCCCGCCTGCTTCTCTGTTGAAGAAAAGATCTCCTTTAATTTATCAACAAAGTCATCTTGCTGCAGCGCGGCATCCACAAGGTCCATAATCGGAATCTGCAATTGATCATATTTTTCTTTAGCAGCGGAATAAATGGCGGTAGTATTTAGCCCATGCGTGGCAGCACGGCTTGTATCCCATTCGGTCTTTAGCGCATGTGCCACGTGCAAAGTACACTCCCTATAGCCCTCGGCATGCCCGTCATTGCGCGCCGCCATCATCAATTCCGCCACTCTCTCATCCAACTCCATAGAGTCAAGGATGGCATTTGCGATCTGTATACAAATACAATCAGTATATGTTGCAACAATCAAACCAGACATGTATAAAGAAAAGGGAATATTACCTCTACAATCTCGTACTCTCGCAACGAGGTAAGCTGGTTCATGAGGGATTCGGTCAGGCTTTCTACTATACCGCGAGCGACCTCCGTGTCGTTAAGTTTCTGTTCACCTTCAGTTAAACGGCGGATCAACTCGGCTTTCTCTGTTCGGAGAAGGTTGATATCTTTTTTCAAACTATCAACCTCATCTTGCAGTCGCGCCTGGTCAAATAGCATAGCAGTTAGATCATCAATTTCTTTATTCTTAAGAAGGAGAGTCATTTTGGTTGATGCCTCATTCTGCTCGCTCCTTTCTCTGTGTGAGCGCGCCTCTTCTGCTGCCACAACTGCATCAGCTTTCTCTTTTTTAAGTTTCTCAATTTCGTTGCACAGAGATATCTTTTCCTTGTTATCACGATCACAAGCCTCCACAAAGCATTTGCGCTCGTCCGCATATTGCGCAGCAGAGGCCTCACACTTGCGCTTCCACGACAGCGCAACCCACTCTTCAGTCTTCTTCTCTTCCTCAAACTGGGCCTTTTCCGCCTCAAAATCGACGAGCATCTTTAACGTCTTCTCTTTCTCAAGTTTGGCCTTCGCCTTCTCAAGCTCAACCTCATCCCACTCCTTGTTCACGCTGCGCTATTTGCGTACGATCCTATTCATTGTGGAAGAGGTAAGGGCAGACTCTTGCAGATATGACTCGTAGGTAGCCTCGTGGTCTGTTTCTTCCTGGCGATTCACCTCCGCTGGCGGGAAGATGCCCCTATACCACTCCCTACAGGAGTGCCAATCAGTGAAAACAGCACCCTGCTTAACTTTCCATACGGGCTGATGAAACACAAAGGCCCACCTCTCAGAATAAGAACGATAATAATAGTCCCTAGGCATCTCCTCTGGGCGAATGGGCGACTCCTCCTCCGAATCCTCAACAAACACAAAGCCTTCGCTTTGTGTTGAAGGTCCAGCTCCCTTGGATATCAACTTTGACGGTTCCGGCACAGGGAAGATATTTTTTTCTTGTTATGCGGAAGCAGTATCTCTCACCCCAGCATCTGTAGTTGTATCTTTAACCTGCTCGCCAGCAGGATTCTCAGCATCAAAATTTTTGGGCTCTTCTTCCGGAGCCACTTTCTCAATATTTTCCGGGACGATGGGGTCGGCATCAAAAACAGGAGTTTCTTGCCCCGCATCTCCCCCCTCAACGTTCTCAGGCCTGCGCGGTGATGGTATAGCAGATGAGGTGGCCGGCGCAGCCTTCACCATTTTCTCTGCAAAGCATATTAACAAATACCAAGTATAAGATTTTGCGCAACTTTTTTGACAGAAATGCGCAACAAACTAAACGTACCAGGTGAGAATTTCTTTGTAAAGGCATCCAGATTGCGCTTCTTGCTAATGCGCGGGCGCGCAACTTTTGTTGGCGCAGGAGTTTTAGTTTCCGCCTCCTTCCTCTTCTTGGAAGTGCGCTTCAACGCCTCTTCCGGGCTAGAAGGTACTTCCAAAGGATCATCTGGGTTCGCAGCTGGAAGAGAGGAGGTGTCAACGGGTTCTGGCTTCGGTTTCTTCAAACCTACAGGGAAAGACCCTCCAGTGAGTCCGACACCACCACATAATTGCACCAAGAGTCAGATACGGGACGCGTACCTTTCTTGCCCTCAGCTTTCCACACTGATGGCTTGGTTTTCTGATCCGGGTTGGAAGGGGGAGGCGCAGCAGCTGCAGCAGCAGTTGGTTTCTTCTTCTTCTTCGAATCAGGGCCTACGCCCAAGTTTAGCAAATCACCTACATAATCAATAATATTAAGCAAAGGTTGCGCCATTAGTTAAATTGCAATATTACTTAGAAAAAATGTTAAAGAGTAATATTGCAATATCAACTTAGGCTTTGTAAGAATTTATTTACTAGTCTTCGAAGATGGTTGCGCCTCCAGATCCTCCTTCTTGGGCAACTCAAAGTTCCGCAAGATTTGTGAGAACCAAGTTTCCTCACCCTCAGCAATAGGCACGACGGCCATTTTCCCTTTCTCTCTCTTGAAAGAGACCAAGTAAAGCGGCGCAGCTACATAACAAACATTTTTGCATCAGTACATATCTATTAAAAGATATTGCTAGGAAGTTAAAAGGTTATGTACCAGTTCCATCTTCGGTATACACCGGTTTTTTCCGGCATTCTTTCTTCCAAAAAATACTCATCCCGGCAGCGATGAGGGCCCTCTCCGGCAAAACAATGTTTGGCACATCTTTAATATCTTGATACCACACCTCGTCACCGGCTCGGAATGTCATCTTCATCGGGATCACCGCCGCCTTTATGAAGAAGAACTTCTGCTTCCAGTCGTGGTAAGATTTGGGCGGCACTAACAGCAATCGTTTGGCTTGCGCACGTTGTTGGAACGAATAAAAACCCAACGAACAGTGCAACTGGTAGAAGACTCTAAACTTCTCGACCGACGGCACGATCTGCATCGACCGGCAACCAAACTCAAAATGTCGAACCCTCACCATTCTCATTGGGCTCAACTAAGAAATATGAAGCCTGTAAAAACCAAGAATTTCCAGCAGGAAATGGGTCACCGGAAGCCTGAAGTTCCCCTCGGCAAAATAATCATAAGATAACGTGATGTAGCCGGCCGGCGCATCAGCCACCGTGGCACTCGCCACCGGAAAGAACGCTTTCCAGGACGGAGCAAAAAGAAAGTTGGTGACAAGATTATCGAAATCTTTCTTCGACCACTTTAACGGTGGCAAACTTGACGTCGACGGTATCTCAGCAGAACTTGCACCGGTGGCCATAACTCGAACTTTGAAGAATACTTAGTAAACTTTGAAGGTCGCCGGAAAATATGAACACAAGTTTCTCTCAAGATGTAATCTGGTGAGGAAGCAAATGGATCGTTGATCCCTTTATATACTAATCGCAATTAATGCACGATTTGACAGCAGCGACTTTTGCGACAGTCACGTATCCCCAAGTAACTGCAGGGGCGAGTGGGGAACAGTAACCGCCCCACGCGCATGAGTGTTGCCGAAATAGCATAAATACCGTAAGACATGTACTGTTGACAGCCTGTCAACAGTACTACCATATCTCAAGAACGTGCGTCGTCACCAACTACACCATCCGGATAAGTGACACGTGTCTAAGTATATTTGAAATTCAAATACTTTTTCAAAATTCACGTACGACACGTTACCAAGATGCATAAAGCAACAAAAAGCTAGTAGCTTACCTAGCACAGCACATTTATCTTAAGTCCAGTGCTCCACCTACTTTTTCTTACATAGGAGCAACACTGGACTAGGGGGACTTGAAGGGGTATGGTCCCAAAATCCTTGCGCCAATCAAGGAAACCATACCCATTAATAACTTCTAAGAAAACTGCGCGCAGACTTCTTTGCCAAAATAAGATTTATTAAGACTTTGCGCCAAATATCCAAGAGAGGAAAGGATCATATAACTACCTTGCGCGGGCTCGCGAAGGTTCAAAGTTAACCTTGAACATTCTCTTTGGATAAATGCTTCATTTAACTACCTTGCGCGGGCTCGCGCAAGGTTCAAAGTTAACCTTGAACATTCTCATTTGATAATGCTTCATTTAACTACCTTGCGCGGGCTCGGGCAAGGTTCAAAGTTAACCTTGAACATTCTCGTTTGATAATGCTTCATTTAACTACCTTGCGCGGGCACGCGCAAGGTTCAAAGTAACCTTGAACATTCTCGTTGGATAATGCTTCATGCACAAACCTTGCGCAGATATTTATATCAAAGCAAGTATCCACCAAACGTTGAGCTAAGCAGCAAGGAGAAGAAGGAAGATCAGTTAACTAACTTGCGCTTCTCGCGCAAGGAAACAGTAAATCCTGATAAGCTTTCCCTTAGCAAAATCCTTGACTTGGCAGAAGCAAAGGGAATCTTTTCTTTTGTAACAGAATGTACACGTGGCGAATAATAGACAGCTGTGAAACCTTCTAGAAGCCGTTAACACCCAATCGTGCAAGCATCTTTTCGGTTATAACCAATTGCCGCATGGCAGCATCTAGACGGCCAAGGAAGATCACGGTGATGGCATACTCACATTTATAAGATGTAGTGATCTCATGTTGACACGTGGCACCTCCCTAACCGCTGATGAGCTCACGATCCATGTGCACTAACGGATTGCCAACAAACATTAACGGAATAGCAAAAGATTCCGTTAAAGTTAACAATCTCTCATTTTGGCGCCAAACGCCGGCTATAAATAAGTAACTTGGAGTTCAAGGAAAGGCATTCACTCTCAACTACTCTCTTTCTTACAATACTTACTTTCGACTACCTGTACTTATTCTCACGCCGGAGGGTGGTCACGGAGAGAACCCCCCTTCTCCCCGTGGCGAGCTAACGGTGTTCTATTTTGCAGGTTCAGCCGGAATATTGTCCTATTCATCATCCATCGTGAAACCAAATGGAGGGTTAACCCTTTTATGCAGAGCCCATTCCATAGATCTACATAGATTCCGGTATAGTTGATCTAGGGTTTCTTCAAATACATATAGTTGTTTTTGTACCGACTTATATCTACATGTTATTGGAATTACATGAAGTGCCTATCACAAATCAGCTGTTGTGCTGTAGTTTGGTATGACTATCTAGGGACCATGCACTTCTCAGGCTTGCCACTGAACAATTAAATAAAATACTCATGAAGGAAGAACGAGCCCACAAGAGAGAATGCACTTAAAAAGCTTGAATGAAGATGGCTCTCAGGAGCTAACCTTTTTACAGTCCTGAAATGGACCTGCACATATCAATGTGGTTATGGTTTTCGATTATGCATATTATGTCAGACATGTTACTCTAGAGGTGGTTGTCGCGCTTCTTAAGCGTGTTGCTAATGTTCAAAGTACAGAGGAGCGGGAGTATCGTAGAGTGCTTTCGATGGTTGACGATATCCAGCAGTGGTTGAGGTATATTGTTACAGTTTGTTATAAGCTTGAATAATGAAATTAGTTTAATTGATGTTTAGGAATGATATTTTGCTTAGAAGCTATGGTAGGAACCCTAGGAGACATTGGCATTTAGGTACACATTCTTGGTTTCATAGGTTTAACCTGGGCGGCAACTGGCGTTGACCATCTTTACCTTCGTTTTTTTAATCTAATAGTAGTCGCAAAGGAATTTCTCCCAAAAGGATCGCCCTTCCGTCCCCGGTTCATATTGCACCCTCTTTTAGCACCTCTAAACGATCACATTCATCTGGTTTTCATGACCCATAACCTTATTATGACCAAAATTCCCCTGTTAGCGTTGTTCCTTATTACGCTCCAACTGGTGTAGAGCGCACTGCACTGCCTATCCCAGCTTCTACATATGAATATTAGGTACATTTTGTTATCTCTCTTGGCTTTGGGTTTTTACTATTTGTTTTGATAAGTGAGTAATCTTAAATCTTAGTTATTAACTTCTGTTTACATTGCAGCTATGCCCCATTTGGCTAATAAACTCAAAGGATATGGCCTTTGGTTGTGGACATCAGGTATGCTTCTTTGAACATCCGTAAAACAATTTTTTTAAAAAAGGTTACAGTGCTAAGTGGCACAACTGGTATATTTAATGCAAAAAAGTTTATATTTTTATTAAATATATTTTTTATTAATGGTAATAAGATAAAAAAGTAAAAAGAATTATTTGGTTTTGACTTTCTGAATTCACTTCAGTTCGATTTTCGGTTTCAACCAAAAAAAAAAAACTAAATCTAATAAACTAAACTGAAAAATCCAAAATGCGAACTGATATAAAAAGAACCATGTCTCTGTGCTATAAATAATTAAATCAAATGTATTTTCATATTTTCTGATGTGTCATGTATGTAGTGTGATAATGGGTGGTATGGAGTGGATTGTAGCATTCCATCAATTAGAGATTGGCCACAGTGGCTTAGTCCGCTCAAATTAGTATTCCCGATGACGGTTCTTGATTCATGCCGAGTTAGCGTTCCCAGATGAACCTACCCCCTAACGTACCGATTTTTAGAAAGGGATGAACTACGTACCGGTTTCCGTACCTCGTTCCATGTGACTATGGTCCATTCTAACCCTTGTTGAGTCATACATACCAATGACATTTTTCATATGCACAGGCCCATGTTGGGTGCTCTTTGGCCAGGTATTAAAAACTTTTTTATACGTAGGCAAGCTTGTTTAAATTAATACTTGTACTTCACTCTTGATAACAAATACATATAGTTGTTTTTGTACCGACTTATATCTCCTTGTTATTGGAATTACATGAAGTGCATATCACAAATCAGCTGTTGTGCTGTAGTTTGGTATGACTATCTAGGGAGCATGCACTTCTCAGGCTTGCCACTGAACAATTAAATAAAGTACTCGTGAAGGAAGAACGAGCCCACAAGAGAGAATGCACTTAAAAAGCTTGAATGAAGATGCTTTCAGGAGCTAACCTTTTTACAGTCCTTTTTAAGGTCTATTCAGAAATGGGCCGACAAGCAACTTGCAGATTACCACTTGAACTTTTATGAGGTTAATTTTTCTATCTTTTTGTTTTCGGAAATTTAGGCTGAATATTGTCTAATAGATACCAATGTTTGGAGGTATGTGTTTGTTATGTCCTTTTCTATCTTGTTTCACAACTGCAGCGCCTTTCTTCTTAACTCAAACACCAAGTTAAAGTCTAAAATTGTTATATACATGGTTCCAGTATCTAAAAATTTTCAGTTTTGGTTCACGCTTGGGTTGGGCTGTTGCGCCCTTCTCAAAAATAGACTCAACGAACGGAAACCCAAAGTTCGAAAACATTTTAACTTAAAAGTTGGAACCAAACTGTATAGTAGTGGTTCGGTTACAAACTGGACCATGAATGGGAGTCAAAGCTATAGAACAACGATTAAGCAAAGTTCTTAATCGCCCAACAAACCAATGATTATAGTCTAAAATATCTTTTTTATAGGTTGGATCTTTAAATGTTGTTTTATCGTTATCTTAAAAAAATAGGGTTTTTGTGCTCTGTATTGTGCAAGTATGGTTAGAATTTAGTAAGCCTCCGTTATCAGGTTTTTAATGTCTTTTTTTTATTACCATAACTAGACGTGGATGCACGGAGTGTTGAGCAACACATTGGCGAATTTGTTATCATTAGCTGGTTGTCCTAACTAGTTGAAAAAGATTAAGTTAACATGCTATATAATGTTTTAGCTAGAAAAATTCAATTCTTAAACCATATGTTTAAAGTTGTGAAGTCATGTGTTAATGTGGTATATGATTCAAACCAGAAAGTGCATTTGAGTACATCAAAGTGAGAGATGAAGTTCGTTTACTTGTAAAGCACAAAGCCAAAGGGAATATGGTGGGGGTAAATATTATTATGAAGGTTTAAGAACATATCTTTATTCTTAAAAGGTTCATGCTGCATAAATGGATCACATATCTAATGGGAAAACAATGAATGTTGATGCTTTTTTATTTCACTCTCATCCATGCCGGTGTGCAGCCTATATAACATTTGGAAAGCTGTTTTTATAGTATGCCCTTTAACATTTTGGTGGTTGTTTAAAAAACATTGACCATTATGGAACCAGCTAATAGACGACTTGCCAGCTAATGCTTATAAGCAGATGATGATAATCGAATTGAATAATCGGTATTATTGTTTGAGAGTTATTTCTCCAGATTGATAATCGAATTGAATAATCGGTTGTTGCTTATGTGCTTAAGTGTTTGAACCATTTAGCCATAACTATTTTAATCCTAGCTTCGACGAGAGTTATTAACTTTATTTGACCAATGTTTCTCATTAATGTGAAGTTGAGATTGTTGCAGGCTCAGCATCATGGCTTAGCAGAGGCCTCTTGTGTGTTTGTGTTCTGGAAGCGAAGGCAATTCTCGCACCTCGTTTGATTTGAATCCTGCCCAGGTAAGATCATATGCATAGTAGTCTAGTTTTGAACAAATGGGTTATGGCTTACAATGTTATATATACGCATAGTAATCTGATTTTTGGTATTTTATTTGGACAGTATGTCAATGTCTAAGGGAGTCTTTCGCTGTGCTTGAACTCGGTGTAGAGGTCAATATGCCAGTCAGTTCAGATGATTTGTTTTCTTAAAAACTGTTTCATTATTTACAAACAGGGGGGTTGTTCTTTTTAGCCTCAACATTCATCACCAATGATATCAACATTGCTTAAACTTTAAGCGGCAAATTTATATTTGTTGATTACCAGTTTATAGATGTCGCTAGAGGCGTGATTTGATAATGTTGGCATGTGGTAGTTGTGGGACGGCCGGATGATCATTGTCGCTGGGGAGACGCCATGTGCTTTTGTGAAGCGTAAGGAAGGAGATGAGTTGATAGCTAACTGCAGGAATGGCGGAAGACATGGAAGACACAAAAGTTCCTTCTTGGCGAAGATTGAAGGCGACAGGGAGTTTGCCGTTGGGAGGGAAGAGCAAATTATAAGGCTTATGATGTTAAATCTGGCTTTATTACAAACACTTCTGCTTGATATTCGTTGTTTATTATTTATAACTTAATTATCTTCATTATACTTACAGCACTTAAGATTTATCAGATATTGATGCACGTGATGACAAATGTATTATAAACTTTGTCCATTTGTAGCATGCATCTTCACTCTCCATTTATGGGTGTTACTAGTATTGAAAAAAAAGTTGGTGATAGAACGAGCCCCATCAACTGCTCCTTTAATAGAAGAGAGTTTAGCTTCTCAGCAAATCATGAAATTGTATTTAAGTATAATTATACAAAATATTTTAGATTTTATTATAAAGTATTTTATTTGAGAAGCACCGGACTTTATATTGTTAGGGTTTTTATGCTCTTGTGTTCATTGAGAAAAGATAGTTTATTTTAGTCCTTTTTAAGTCTTGAACATAGTCCATATTTGGATCCAATTAGAGTGTGTAACAACGTATCATTTCATTGTATGTTAACACTGTGATTCATATGGTGATACGAAAAAGCATAAGAAACTGAGATAAAGAATTAGGGAACACTGTAATCGCCAAGTAGTTAAATTTACCCAAATTGAGCTTTATTTTGGTTTTTGAATTACAGAAAGACATAGAGATAAAAAAAGAACCCAAGTTATAGATATTATTCTTTGTGATTCTTTGTCTTGGTCTGTTTTTTGCCAGTTCGGTTGTATTAGATGCCCGTGACTAGCCATAACTGAGACATCTAACCCACAACTGTGTGTTCTATTATATTCTTTAGTAATTATTTAGTATAATTATATGGTTTATCAAGTATTAAACATTATTATTGATATTTACATTAGACCTGCCAAAGTGCCAAGTAGTTCAAAGCACAACCACACAATCCGAATTTTCAAAAATCCAAACATAGTACAATTATTTGATGAAAAAAATAACAATTAAGCTCATGCAAATTTATATTAATGCGCTATATGACTGGTCTATGCTTTATGTCAAAAGACATTGTTAAGATTAAGAGTATAAACAATCCATATATAATTGGTATTTCAAACCAAAAAGTTATTACGATTTCAGTCAAAGTCAGTCAACGGGGCAGTCTAAGCTGGTCAACACATCTGTCAAAGAGCTAAGGTGTGTTTCAGATTAAAACTGATGACGCAGGAAGGTATATACACACCAAACCCTTCAGTTAACGATTATAAATATTATTATGTATTAATATTGTGTGTCGCATGGGACATAACGGGCTTAACGGACCAAACTAACACGTTTATGCGTCGTTGCTTACTTCTTCGATTCATGCTCCCGATGGTTTGGTTTTGCATTCGTCTGTGAGACTTTCGATGAAACTACAAAGATAGAAGCGAGAACAAACCAATGGCTCAAAACCGAACCGCCCCGTACATAGCCCTAAACTCACCAACCTAAGTGATATGTTTCCCGCCGCATCGCGCGGGTAAACGACTAGTATATATATATATATATATGGATAAAAATATATATCTAGAACACCAAAAATTATGTGTATTTATTTGTATGTATTTTAGAAAGTTTACGAAAATACATACTAAACTAAATACTTAATAAAATACAAAACATAAAAATACTTGAAACTTGACAAGCATAAAAATGTATTGCCCAAGCATGGATAAAACAAACATATCAGACAAAATCGACATTTCGGACAAATCGGACAACATGGACGACACAAACAAAACGGACAAAACGGACGACACGAACGAAACGAATGAAAACGAACATACGAACCGACATTGCGATATATATATACACACACACTAGAGTTTATATATATATATATATTAAATTAACAAACGTAAGTTATGTAAAAATATTAGTAGTTTTTATATACAAAGTTACAAATAAAAAGTATAAGTAAACTTAAAATTAGGCTAGGCCAATTTACACAATTAAATAGGCTAAGCACACTTACAAAATTACAATTGAGCTAGGCCCACTTTTATAATTTAATTGGGCTAGGTCCACTTTTATAAAATTCAATTGGGCTAGGCCCACTTATATAATTCAAATGGGCTAGGAACACACATATAGTTCAATTTGTCTAGGTCCACACATACAAATCAATTGGTTTATGCCATTACACTTATCTTTAGGGCTATGCCCATTCAAACTAAAGGAATACAAATCATATATGAATTATATATTAACAAACAAGGATACAAAAACAAATACAAGTCTAATAAAAATTCAAGATGAACGACTTGTACAAAAACAAACGTAAGCCTAAGTGTCTAACGAGATTAGAACACTTGTAGGTTACGTCATGCAGAACTAGATATTATCTAGATATTTGCACAAGGCGCAAATATGTGAGTTCATGTTTCCCCTTTTATTTAAACAATTTATAGTTTTAAACTCTCGGGGAAGGATACATGTTACAGTTGGTATGTTTTAGCTAGAGAATGAAAATATTATAGATCACATGTGAATAGGATGCGGGTGACCATTAATTACCAATTAAACCCAGGGAACAAAAAGAATAGATCTATGGAGTATGATGAGCTCCACTCTACCAACTAAACCAGGGAACGAAAAGAATAGATCTATGGAGTATGATGAGCTCCACTCTAAAAGGCAACCAATTCAGTTCGTTTGAGTGCTTTTGTGTCCTATCTTGAAGTATATGTTGAAATTCGTTTAGGCTTGGTTACTACCTATGTCGGCACATATATTAATGTCCTTGCAAAACACTAATGATCTTTCAAGTTTCAATTACACTTTACACACCTGATTTTCAATACTTCAAATGTTTTAAAGATTCATTTGATGTATAACTAAACACATGAATTCACCAACTTTTGTTGACGATTTTAAACTTAACATGTGTTTCAGGTAACTAGTGGGCAGCATTGGAAAACGAGTCCATGATGTTATGAAGTCAAGCTTAAGATGTCATACACTTTTGGTAGACTTTGGTTCACATGTCGCGCCTTCGTGTGAAACATGGAACGCAAAGTCTTGGTTGTTTTAAGAAATATGTTACAAGAAATATGTTACATAAACTGTTTTAATTTCAAACAATGTGACTGAAGTTGTAGGTGTCTTTCTTTGAAACAAACATTTTATATTGTGAACTTATTTTAATTAAATCGTATGGTTGAACATCATACTATCTTCTATATTGGTTGTTTACTGACTGAATGCAATGATTACCGCTCTGATCACATCTCACGCTTCCGCTACGACCGGGTGTGACAGACTTGGTATCAAAGCCAGGGACCAGACTGGTGTGCCAGTGAGGATGTTGTGCCCCGTAAGGAGGGTGGATTGTAACATCCCACATTGGTTGTGAAGGGCAACAAAGGCTTCCTTATAAGGGGCTTGATACCTTCACCATCTTGACACATTTTAAATCCGTGAGGCGATGGTGGTTCGTCCCGACCAAAGCAGACAATATCATGGTGCGGTTATGCTGGGCTGTTACAGATGGTATCAGAGCTTCGATTGTAGTGAACTAGGATTCTTTCTTTGCGTCTAGTCTACAATTACAAATGATCCAATTCATGAAAACTTTGTTCTTAAAATAATTTGAAAAAATATAACAAGTGTTTTCATTGCATTTTTACAAGAAGAATTCCACTAGTACAAAACTTTATTTCAAAACAATAACGCAAGGACACTTACGGGATAGTTTATGAGTGATAGACACAATAACCTATAAGTTGGCCTAAACAATACATATAGGATAACTTACAATGAAACCAAATATAATTGCCCTAAAATTTATGACAAGTAATTATTATTTATATAGGGAGAGGTTAACGTACAATTGGGCTTAATGTACATTGCGTACGCTGGGCTTTATCAACATGCGATTTTGGTGATTTCAAGTATCAATCATGCGATTTTGGTATAAAAAATCAGCATGCGACTTTGTTGTTTTTGAACAACATGCGATTTCCCATATATACACAACATGCGATTTTATGTTTTTAAAAACATAACGTGCGATTTACCAATCGCGTACCCAATGTACGTTAAGACATATTGTACGATATACTTTTTCTATTTATATATACATTGTACGAATTATTTTGCCAGGACCATATCTTTCGAAAAGCAGTCATTCAGACACCGATTCCATGGGTTTTGACTCAGATGCTGATTTTATACCATTAGATGACCACGTTGCACCAGTCATCATCATCATCATCTCCGACCATGATCTCTCAGACAATGAGTGGGTGGACGTCAACTTTCAGCCTTTCGCACTTCCTGATCCTATTCTTGAGGACGTCCCTGTCGAGGACGACGTGTTAGCCATTCCATAGTACCGACACGATATGATCACATACGGCCACCCCGATGGTGAGTACGTTGTGGAGTTCATTCCTATACCACTTAATGTGGTAGATCCTTTTGCCATTGGTCTTGATGCTGACGTTGATGCCTTTCCTCCCGTCATTGACCATGATGATGATGATGATGATGATGATATTATTCCTATTGTCCATGTTGACCACCTCGATGAGGATCTTGGCATCAGGGAGGATTTTGATATAGCTATTCTTGAGGTAGCTCCAGCTGAGATTACAATTATTGATATTTCATCCTCTGCTCCTTCTACTCCAGAGACATCATCTCCTGTGCTTTCCCCTGATACTATCATACCACCACCCACAGATACGTTACCTGCTCATATCGATCCCACCATATTTGATGCATTCATGTTGATGCATATGTCTGTTGCCTACGTCATCGTTAATATCGAGTCAGTATTTAGGAGCGAAATATCGAAGTTTATGTATATATAGGGTCAAGTTCGCTTGAGATTGTAGTGTTGAAGACAAGTTCGGCCGAACTTGTCTACGCAAGTTCGCCAGAACTTGCATCACACCAGCGAACTTGCACTCCTATAAATAGGAGTCTTGACATTTCATTTGTAACATTCAGAGATTTTGTCACGACAGAGGCGAAGCTCTGTCCAAATGTTTCCAGGATCTGTAACGTTGAATATTAATGAAACGGTGTTTAAATAAAACAAATGAGTGTATCCAGTGTTGCCTAAGCAAACGGATTCCACACGTTTACCTTAGGTTTGTCAGATTAGTGCCCGAACGATCCGTACAACGGACCTACAAGTGGTATCAGAGCATGATTGTCCTAATTTGAAGACATTGGACTGAAATCATCTCATCTTCTACTCATTTCTTCTGTTTTTAACTTTTCTTGGACAATTCACGGACAAAATGGACTGATTTCAAGTATAATACGTAAAATCCATAATAGATAAACCCTTGAGAAGATCAGAGCTTAAATCATTTTTGTTGATTTTAAACAAGTTCACTCGAACTTGTTGAAATTTTCAGTGATTTTTGTAGAAGTTCGCCCGAACTTGTATAAATTTCATACAAGTTCGCCCATACTTGGGTAAAAGTGAATTTTTTCTGAACTTTCATACAAGTTCGCCCGAACTTGTCAAATCTGATTGTTTGTTAGCCAAGTTCGCTCGAACTTGTCTCACAAGCTATTACAAGTTCGCCCGAACTTGTCTTAGGCATGAAAATCAGAAAAACGTCTCGGACATTATATATCGTTAGAATCGTATCGACGTACAGCTCTAATCTGGTAAAAAAAGTTTTTCGAAAAATTTTAAACGTTTTTAACGTACCGATTGTCAATTAAAACGTCAGTTTTGCTAAAATTGTCTGTTTGCTAATCATATTTCAAGTGTTTTGAATGACAAATAAATTTGGAAAACGAAATGGGGTCCGTAAAGCTGCCAATGTTGATGAGATTAGAAGAGTACGAAGCCTGGAAAGGAAAATTTGAGAGCTGGGTCAAAGCTATGCATTTTCGTAGTTGGGTCGCGATTGAGACAGGTTATGTCATTCCTAGAGATGAAAATCAGCAAATTCTGGAGAAGTGCAAATATTCTACTCAACAAAAAGATGATTATTTTGCTGATAAGAAAATGATTAATCTGATACAACAGTCGGTGAAAGAAAATATCTTGAATCTGCTACCAGAATGTGATACGGCACAAAAGCTATGGAATGCTCTACGTGCTAAATATCTGGAGCATGCTGAGATGATTAAAAGCAAGGAGGTAAAGGTTGTTGATAAAGAAGTGGTAAAGGTGCAAATTGTGGAGGTCGAAAAACCTTGCACAAAGTATATGAATCTGTGTGCTTAAATTGTCAAAAATCCAAATCTATTAATGTCAAAATTTTGAAAGATTTGGAATGTTTGTCATTAGAAAATAAAAAGTTAAAAGAAAATGAAAAGAATTTTGAAAATAAAAAAAAATTAGAAAATGATAAAATTGTTTTTGAAAAATTAAATATAGAAAATCCAATAGCAATAAATTCTCATATTAAGAAAATTGCTCAACTTGAAAAGGAAGTTGAGATTGTTAAAGCTGTCAATTCAGAAAAATTATTGAAAGGTTATGTGACCTCCTCATTAAAGTTAGATCATATATGTCCAAAACCGATCAATGATAATAAAAAGGAAATTCCAATAAGTGATAATATCACAAATTACTACGATGTCATAATTGAAGATTGTGATGATGATACCGATGATGAAAGAGCTAAAAATGATAAACATGAAATATTTTTAAAACTAAAAGAGAAATTCCAAGATACTGTTCTACAATCTTCTAAGAAAGGTGAATGCTCAACGCAAAAACTTCTAAGCAGAATGAAGAACGAAAACAAAAAGAAAAACAAAGTTTTAAGAATTCTAAAAATTTTCAAAAGAAAAATGAAAGCTCATCGGTACGATCATCCAATCATTATCAAAACTCAAAAAATTTGTAAATAAGTGGTGCAGGTCGGACCAAAGTGCTTCAAAGTCAAATCAATTTTATAGAAGAAGCAGGAAAGATGACTACTACATGTCAAATCAATGTGCTGATTTGGGTGTTTGGTCTGAATGGAGAGATTGGTACGATAACAGAGTGTGTTACAACTATGGATTTGGTGGACACATTGCTGTTAACTGCCTGAAAAAGAGATTTGATACGAGAAGATGCTATAAATGTCAAATCAAAGGTCATATTTCCAGGGATTGTCCGACTAATCTGAAAAGAAGATTGGTTAAATCTCAGGGGGAGAAAAGACCAGAGGAGAAGAAAAATGGAGAAAATTGTAGAAAAGCCCAAAGGACAAAAAGTCAAGTTATCACAAGGGAAAAAAACATAATGAGGAAAAAGAGGAATTCATTTACTCGAATACGTCTAAAAAATCAGATAAAAGTTCTAATGGATCATTTTACTCACAGTCAAGTAAAACGAATTCATCAGATACAAATCTGAAGACAAAAGAGAGAGCAGTGGAGAAAATTTTGATAATTCAAACAGTTAAACAATTAAAGAAAGTAAAATTTTCAAATAAAGTTTCTATCAAACTGTTTGAATATCAAAAAGAGTGTGAATGTTTGTTTACTTCAGATGTTAATGATTTTGGTAAACCTAAATCCAGAATGGATTGGGTTCCTATTCAAAATGATTGAAGTTTGTTTGAATGTGCAGGATAACCAAGCTTCAAGCCAAACATCATTTGAGAAGCAGTGATTGTTCATGCAGAGAGACAAGAGACAGGAGTGATATTCCACACAAACAAAATGGTAGTCTCGCGTTCACATTCGTAAAAGTCGTTAAATGGTTAAAATAGAAGATTCTTATTTTCGATTTTAAAAAGATGTTTTTGATTTTAGGGGGAAAATGTTAGAGAAAATACAAAAACATTCGAAAAATTTTAAAATGTTTCCAAAAACAATAGAAAATCTCAAAATATCAAAAATATTGAAAAATGAGATTACTTGTGCAAAAAAGGAAATGATAGTAAATCAGTGGACTATCAGTGCATACTAAAGATATGTATTGTTTAAAATGGTTAAACAATCTCACTAAAGATGTGTCGGTAGGCTCAGCTAGACTAGTAGTTTTGCGAAAATGATACAAACCTAAATAGAAAAACCTAGTTCTAGTGGGAAAACACGGTTGAAAGCATAGTACTTAGTTTTGTCCTTCGTGACTGTGTACCTACTCCGTAATAGCTGAATGCTGAAAAGCATAAAAACCGGTTAGTTTGTGAACTTTCACATCTTACTGAAAAAGTCACTGTGATTGTGTATTTCATTTTGCAAAGATTTAAACTTGTTTTATTTCTTTATTTTGTTTAAGCATTGGACATCCTCTGCGTATACGAAAGTATCGAACTGGATGTTAGTGTCTAAGCGTTTCTGCTTTATTTTCCTTGGTGTTTCGTTTAAATCTTGGATCACCTCTGTGTATATGTGAATATCGAACTGATCTTAAGATATAAACAATTTCAACTTGTTTTTATTTCTTATTTGGTTTAAACATTGGACTTTCTCTGTGTATCGAAAGATCGACCTGATTGTTAATGTTTAAACATTCTGCGTTATTCTCACACTTATCACAGTTGATAAAAGTTTAAAGGCATTACCTGAGTCAGTGTATTACATGATGAGGGGATATGCTAAGATCGTGGGGTCCATAAGAATTTAGTGCACATTAATGTACCTTAACGTATCGGTAAGCATTATGAAAGTTTTTAGATTGAGTTTAAGTGGACAACAATATCGATAATCCATGTGAATTGTCTAAACTGAGTGTTTCATCTAGATCAACGGTGCAGCTGATAGTCTCAATAAACTGATATGATCCTCTAGCACGTTTTCTCACAAAAATACAAACTGTAAATATTACATTTTAGTATGTTTACATTTCTGCATTCAATATTAAAAATCCAAAAAGATTTTTTTTTAAATCTTCCATGGAAACTTAATAATGTTGAATGTGAGCTGGACCAACGAGACTGTTAAGAAATTGTTTGTGTGTGGATACGTGTGATTGTTCTTAATCGTCAAATCTTAGAGATTCGAAGCATCATTTGAGGGGGAGCTAGATAAACACGTTGATTAAAGATACCAGAAAGCTCAAAGCAAGGGGGAGCATGGATGTTAAAGTTATTCAAGATATAAAGATCAAGAGAACATTAAAGACTCAGGAACTTAATTGAAGAATGATGACTACGGCAACATCCAATGGGGAGTCTGTTGATGCATACGTCTGTTGCCTACGTCATCGTATAATATCGAGTCAGTATTTAGGA
Organism: Scalesia atractyloides; assembly: GCA_947069175.1. Classification (NCBI taxonomy): domain Eukaryota; kingdom Viridiplantae; phylum Streptophyta; class Magnoliopsida; order Asterales; family Asteraceae; genus Scalesia; species Scalesia atractyloides. The sequence goes on along the minus strand of CAMTDV010000021.1, from coordinate 44,322,869 downwards.
GCGAAATGTCGAAGTTTATGTATATATAGGGTCAAGTTCGCTTGATATTGTACTGTTGAAGACAAGTTCGGCCGAACTTGTCTACGCAAGTTCGCCCGAACTTGCATCACACCAGCGAACTTGCACTCCTATAAATAGGAGTCTTGACATTTCATTTGTAACATTCAGAGATTTTGTCACGACAGAGGCGAAGCTCTGTCTAAGTGTTTCCAGGATCTGTAACGTTGAATATTAATGAAGCGATGTTTAAATAGAAACAAATGAGTGTATCCAATGTTGCCTAAGCAAACGGATTCCGCACGTTTACCTTAGGTTTGTTAGATTAGTGCCCGAACGATCCATACAACGGACCTACAATTCACCGTTGATCACATTTCAGATCTGTACCATCCCAGTATCCATTAGGAGATACTGCACTCCCACTGATCACCTGCCTCTCATCATTTTGTTGGACCATCACACTATTCCCTTGGAGGTACTTCACAAGCCTCCGAGCACCCACCATCTCATCTTTCTGTAGGACCATGATATACTACCCATACACTGATTCCTGATCTTTATCGATCACCATATGCTGCAGGTCCCTCCCGAGTCACTCCTATTGACACTAGGTATCATCCTTATTTCCGACTACCCACTGCTGGAGATTCATCGCATCCCCAACCCCTCATGCATTGTGATGTTAATTACCCTTCACCTTATTATTCAAACGCACATGTTCAGCCACCACCACAAGGCATGAACCCATCTGATCCTTACCACCCTAGTCACATTCCACTTGGTACCACAAAGGATCGAGTCACATCTAACGAGATTCAGCTCGGTATTCTGTTTAGTCGTTTACGTGAGCCTATTGCTCAGGTTTCTGCCATTCGAGCATCTCTGAGTGCTCCACCGCCACCATCACCATCACCCTACCAATACTACCTAACCACCATCTCCATCACTACCACCACTATCGACATCTCCACCATCACCATCTCTAACTGTACCCTCACATTCGCCATCTCGTGATACTCCTCCATCTCACGAGGGGCGTATCAGTACTCTTGAGACCATATCCACGGTCATCACCAGACACATGTTTGGTCTTGAGGAGGAGGTTGCATACCTCCGAGGTGTGATTTCTGTGTTTTCACCCCTACACCCACCACCTGTGTAGTCTTGGTATATTATCATCTTTTGAGGCTATGTACCCATACCCGTTTTTGCGGAAGATCTAAGACTTTTGAAGATATGTAGTCGACTTGAAGATCATCGAAGAACAATGTGAAGAAAGTATCTACTTTGTTTGTATATTGTTTTTGATGCATTTTATGTCCGTCACTGTACGAATAGGCTAGATAGAGTGTGTGTTTAATATTCTATAGATTAGATAGGAACACACGACTCAAGTGCGAATGAGAACGGAGTTTATAGTATCACTTCGTACGAAGTCAAACATCTCACTTCGCACGGGTTGGTCATTATCTATAAATATGCGTCGTGTGTTCATTGGTTTGTAAGTTTTGGAGTTCCCAGAGGGGAAACGCTGGCGGAATTTCTCCAGTTTGAAAGATGTATACTCTTTCGGTATGAATGGAAGCTTCCGCAGTTCTGTTTCTACACCTTTTTTAATAACATTCTACCGAATTAGTACTATTATATACACCAAATCTCCGTCTAGAACCATCGGATCCCGGACCTACAATTGCTATTAGAGCTACGATAACGATCAATCAATCTAACAGTTGATGAATCACCTACGCTCATGAATTATGGACATTTATGGACTTTTGAGGGGTTTAAACGTAAAACATCAAATAAACGGACAATCTACGGACTTAAACTAAATTGAACACATAGGATTGTTAGAAAATGATTTTGACCAAGTCTGTGCAAGAATCATCTCGAAATTCGCAGAAATAAAGATTTTGGAATCGAAAATGGTTCACTTCGCACAAAAGAGGGCCACTTCGCATGAAGTGAAGTCACCCGTACGAAGTGAACTCAATGCCTAAAAAAAGGCACTGAAAAATTTTGTTGATCATTTATCTGTTATTGAGCGAACTTGTGTTTAAGAGGAACTTGCTATTTTTCTAAAAAAGAGTCGTTATACTGCCCAATTTTCGATTGAATCTAGGTGATCTACACACTTAGATCAATGGCAGAGGTGAGAATCGATGAAAAATCATTGAATTTGATGTGTAATAGACTGTCGGACCTTAAACTGTTAAATCACATAGATCTAGGGTTAATTGAACAAAATTGAACAGTGAATAATGTTGTTTAACATGTTTAGAAAATATAGGAACCATAAATTTGATCTTTGGACTGTGTTTGAAAGTTGCAGGTGTGTTTTGGGACGATGACAAGTTCGCCCGAACTTGTTGATGTTGGTTTTGATCAACTTTGGGCGAAGTTGCATATTATGAAGTGTTTCTGTGTTTTAAACTTCAGGAAAAGTTGTTTGTGTTTTTTGAGAATTAGACTTGTGTTCATCCGAACTTATGCTAAGCAGTTGAAAATTCTGGTTTTGTGTCAAGTTCGACCTAACTTAATCAATGTGTTATCAAAATGCCATTTTGTGGCAAGTTCAACTGAACTTGTTCTAATAAGTTGTCAAATTTGAAAAATGCTAATTGTTTGTGTTGTTCACGTCACAGGTTGTTCAGCTTACGTATTCTAAGTTCCACAATACGTGTGTCTCGCTTGATAAAAAGTTATTTCCGTCTTTGGAGCCGTTTTCTTATGTATTAGAGTTCATGGGGTGTATTCCGGTTACGAAAGCTATAACAGATAAACATATAGTATATCGCTCGCATGTCAATTTCTTCTGGAGCTCGGCAAAGTACGATGAAGCAAACAAGTTATTAATTCATTTGTGCGCGTTGGTAATGAGGATAAAGAGTTTAAAGTGACGGAGCAGGCATCCGTAGAGTTCTAGAGTTTAATGACAGTTCTGACGATCCAATGGGCTTCGAAGAATATATGGTTAAAGGGTGTTTCTACCGTATGGGTTATCATGGATATGTGAATGAATCATCATTAAAGAAGGGCAACCTGGGTCTTCCTTACAAGTTCTTTATGCATGCCCTAATTCACATTTTCAGCCATAGAAAAGCCGGTTTGGATGATCTACAAGATTACATGATGTGCATGGCGACAACAATGATTCTGAACAAGAAGTTTAACTATTCTGGAGTTGTTTATGAACACATGTCAAAGAATATGGGAAAGGATAGGTTCTTGTTATATCCGAGGTTTGTGCAGATGCTGGTTGATGATCAATTCAAAGATATCGCAAAAGATCCGAATGATGTTCTTTATCTGGGTCACATGGAAGAATCAAAGCTCTTGAAGTTCAAGTGAAAAAGAATGAGACCGAGAAGGAGATATTAGAGGACAAAGTGAAGTTTCTAGATAATGATCGTGAATATATGAAAGCGTTGGTTGAGAGTCTCGGTGCAGACAATGAAAGATTGAGAAAAACGATTGCAGAGCTGGAAGCAGAGAGAGCCTTAAACAGCAAAAGATTCAACATGTTACAGCGTGTTCTTGCTAACAATCTGGGAATAGACTTTACAAGAGAATACAACAGACTTGAAGTGCAAGACGAGAAGGAAAGAGCAGAAAAAGAGTTAGCAACGCAGGGCAAAGGAAAGAATATTGAGAGTACTGTTGAAGTAGTGATCAGTGAAAGCTCAAAGATTGCTGAAGTGCCTGTCGTTGAAGAAACTCCTATTGTTGAAACTCAAGGTGTTCATAATGTTTATACTGTTCAAGATGTTGAAAAAGTTGATGATTTAGTCAAAGCCTTTGAACCAGAGAAAGAGGATGATGATGACGAGAACGATAAGGATGATGATCCTGTTGATGATACGAAAGATGATTCAGACCATGGTGACGATGACGATGATGGTCATGGTGGTGTTGGATTGAAGTAGATTCAGCAAAGTTCTCAACTGATTTTGATTTCGATACGCTAATGAATTATGAAGCAAATGCTGATGATGGTCAAAGTAAGGGGGAGCAAGAAGGACCTAAAGACGTTGATGATTCTGATGCTGTTATTGTTAAACCATTTGCAGCAATTTCTGATAAACTCCTAATTCTAATGTTGGAACATAATGTGGAAGAGGGTGAGTTTGTTCATGACTATACGAAAGAAGAATTGGCTAAGATGTTTGAAATAGAGCCTGAATCATTTGAATTCGACTTTGAAGAGGAGTTAGTGAACATTGATACGTTCGAGCCAAAAGAATACTTTTACAAGCACACACCTGAAGCTGATGATTACAACAGGGTGATTATTGAAGATGCGTCTGATGACGATGAGGGGGCTGAAAAGTATTCAGGGTTGAACACTGATAATTTTCCGACGTTTGAAGAAATGTATGAAGAATTGAATGCTGATCTGTTAAAAATAAAGATTGAAGAGATAGTTAGAGATGGTTCTATGCCACGACGAATGTCAAAAGAAAAAATCGTTGAAGCAAAGAAGTCTTGGTTTAAAGAAATGCCGAAACAAAGAAAGTTCAGACGCCCGCTTGCATTCTTTACCAGAGATAAAGATAAGTCGTTGGGTAATATCTAAGTTGGGGTTGGTTGAAAGAACTGAATGTTTATGCCATAAAACGTGAATTCGGAGTTCAATACTTCGACACTTGGTTGATTTGAAGACGTTGCCATTCTGGGATATTGAAGAGTTAATGCAGACACATAATATCAGCTACCAAATGAAGTTTAGTGGAAGGTGATTAAGTTTGAAGCTTTACATGGTTTTAGATACTGGAAGCCGTTTATCCCGAAGCGTCGAATCAAGATTGATAAGAAAACAGGAGAGAAAGATGTGACGCTTGTGATGAAGAGACCTAGAGCAATGAAGAATATGGCGTTGATGCCGATTGAACAAGATTTCTATCCGATGTTTAAATGGTGGCAAATAGACCCAGAAACATGCGAAGCTGTGATTGTGTTGCTAGGCTGATGATAACTGGGATATTATGGAAGAGATAACATCGGAAATGATAGAAAGACGAAGGATATGGGGCTTATGGCGAACTATCAGAATACTAGACCCGATGTGGCTAGTGAATTGTTCGAATGAAGATATTCGATGCTTATTCTTCAATAAGATATGCTTTGAAAAAAGAAAGAGAAAGTGCAAGCACTACAGTATCAAAGTGTTGTCAACGTTTACTTCGCACATGGAGTTAATTCGGAAAAAAATGTGGGAATCTAGTTGGAGAGAATTGGAAAGAAAATAATTCCTGAAGGAGGAACGAACGTTTAGAAAAGATACATGAAAGGGATAGATAGGCGAGGCTTAGAAGATTTCAGTTTATGAAGTGGGCACCTCCTACTGACCAAACGCCAATTCCTAAGCAAGAACGAAGACGAAAGCCCTACAAGAACTTTTTCAGTAGAGGTTGAAGATTTGGAAGACTGATCAAGACTACGACAATATCCAAGGGGGAGTCTGTTTGTGCATAATGTCTATCATCTAAGTCTTGGATCGATTCTGTATTGTATAAGGTTTGATTTGTTAGATTACGTAGTATTTATGATGTAATAGACAAGTTCAGCCGAAGTTGATGATGTCCATTGGACAAGTTTGCCCGAACTTAAGTTCAGCCGAACTTGACCATAGCCTATTTCATCCGAACTTGTCTGTCTATAAATAGCTTAGCCTTGTTTCTCATTTGTAACTTTGCAACTTTTACGACGAAGCTCTGTCGATTTGGTTTTGTACATTGTAAATACTATTGGACTAATAAATCGACTTTTAAACAGTAAATCTTCATATTTGTCACTATTCACGTAAATTCCGCATCCGATGACATAGATACAACTTAGGTTTCCGTGACACGTGGATGGAATGATCCTAACATGGTTTATATCTTTAATAGAAAATCGTTGCGTGTCATCGTTCAAAACCATTTGTTCAAGTGATTAAGATAAGGCCACGGTATGCAATACAATAAAAGCACTTATATATAGGAAGTACCACAGCGTATCCACCATGCTTTTATTATATTACACCAGTCGTGTTATCTAAATCACCACTCGTAAACCTAATCGTTCAATCATCCTTGTTATAACTCAATTGTTCCTTCGTCCTTGTTATAAACCAATCGTTCTTGTTATAAACCAGTCGTTCAATCGTCCTTGTTGTAAACCAATCGTTCAATCGTCCTTGTTTTAATTGTGAAAACTTTTGGTCAGTTCATGAATACATTCAAACCTTTGTTGACTCGTCCAAGACCACCAAAGGGTCTCTCATCGAATAACAAACCACCAAAGGGTTTGTTATAAAAACAGTTTCGGTCGCTTCCCAAACTTCCCCACAAACACCGGGAATTTTGGTAACGGGATTGTCAGTCCTAGGTATCATAACCTACTACTGGTCGGCTTGGCCAAAGTTAATGAATGTCATTCTTTTTATGTATACAATGCACCAACAAGTTCGTTCACATTATTGAAATCGTATTCATTATATAAACCATAGTCTTTGTTTTTGGAAAACTTGAAAAGAATTTAGCACATATGAATCACCCCAAAATATTTGCAAAATGTAAAAAGATGGGAGCTATGTACTCACTTGGGATTGCTAGTATGTCCTTTGTTATCAATGATCAAACAAGCTCAATGTTGAGAATTCAATCGTGTCCTAAAATCGGATAACTATGTAAATGTCGGGACATTATTCGAAGGATTCGGATATAATGAAGCCTTATAAACCAAATGAGTGTTGGAACTCATATAAAATGGTTTAATAAAGTTAACAATCTGATTTGGAAATGATCCTAAGTGCTTTTCACCTGTTATGACTCGTTAAGGTAGTTTAAGCTACTTTAACAGGCCATTTGCATAAATATGTGTTTAGATGGTTAGATATTGTTATGATAAGTCTTATATGTCCAAACATGTTTAATAATGTTGGAACATCAGTTTATATGTCAAAACATTGGTCACATATGCTTAAAATCGATTTATGCGCAAAAAAAGGGGAATTTTGGTCATTTATAAAGGCATAATAGGTGACTTAACATAACACTAATCAAACGAGTGGCCATAAGGTATAACCTCAGAGGGTTATTGTGACAACTGTGAAAAATCCCGGTAAACTTTGATTGGTACACGTCCGTGGTGACCGGACGTGATATGTATATCGTGATATTGTTGTGATTATGTGTGATGATACGAATTCTGGAAAATGATACACCCACTATAATGGGACTATTTGCATAGTAATTAACAAAAACATTACAGTGACATTATGCGTCACCCACATGACAAGACAAAGTCGTGAATTAACTGACGACTCTGGGAATAAGTATTAGTTAAACACACATGACTTGTGTGCTATGCCTAGCGATATCTGTAATGTCTCGTAAGAATCGAGAGCACGTCATGGTTGACATGACACTACTAAGGACCAACAATGCGAGGTTGGCATCCTTAGCCTTGAACAACGCGTTAAACGGAGACTTGACGTTTAACAGCGCATTAAACCTTGAATGTTGATTATTAGATTATCGGTAGCCTTATTTAAGATTCCGAGTTCCAGGAATAACTTAGTTTTGTGCCATAGACTGTGTCATAAGGTTTGAAAATAATCAAAGCCCGGACACGCAAAACGAAGCAGCTCCCGGTTGGGGAAACGCCTTCGTTCCGGGCATAACATAAGGCAACCGAATGTGCAAGGAACGATCGATCAAGCTTAAAAACACTTAAACGAATGTCAAACGAGACTTTTATGATTAAAATGTAACTGGGTTCGGATTATAAGACGTTTATGCTAATTTTTAAAAACGAGTCTTTTGACACTAAGTACGCGCAAAACGGAGTCCGTCGCGCAAATCGAGAACGCGCCAGGACCCGAAAACGAACCTATACTTATCCGGAAGATAAACATCATCTTTTAATGCGTTATACGAACCACTAGGTGGCCCTATGGGGCCCACCCCAAACCGCCACCCCATGGATATATATGGTTTTTTTCTTTTTCTTTTAATTTTAATGAAATTTCACAAAACTCTCTCAAAAATCTACTCTCACATACCTGAATTCAGCTGAGTTCTTCAATAATCTTCACTAAATCAAAGGTATTAACCTTGATACTTATGATTCTATGTCCGTTTCCTTGATTAAACGCGATTTCAAGCCGAAAAACGCCTTTTAATCCAAGATTTTTGAAGGTTTCAACATGTTTATGGACTGAATAAGAACACTTGGTATTTACCTGATGTTATATGGCAGCCATGGTACTAACCTTTGGGGTTTGATACCCTAATCAACTCTTATTCGACAAAAATCGCTTAACTATTCGATTAACCGAAAAAACAATGATTAAAGCTTGATTGATCTAAGTTCTAGCATATTTGGGTTGTACTTGATGTGTAGGTACTAATGTAGCCTTCACACACTTCTGGGATCAAGATAAACGCTTGGAATCGGAAGAATCGCTAGGTATAACATCCGAGAACCGAAACTAGCATAGGCAGAATCTTTTTTAGCTATAACTTGGTCCGTGAAACTTGGATTGAGCTGAAATTTGGTGTGGTGATGTAGGGTATGGTCAGGAAGGTCCTCGTAAAATTTTAGAATTTTTGGAATTTCTACGATTTTTGGTGAATTTTTAACTGTTTTAAAAAAGAATTTTGGGAAAATTATCAAACGAATTCAATAAATCACAAAATTTTACAGAGACACTAAGAAACATATGGGTAGTGTTCTAGGAAAATTCAGAGTCCATTGGTTGAGTTTTGATGTGGGCTAAAAATCAGTGTTTTTGCGAGTTTTCGGTAGCCGGGAACGCACCGAAACGAAATCGGAAAAATCTCAAAATTTTTTGAGGAGTTTCTAAACATGTAAAGAGTATTCTGGATTTTGTTTGGAAATTTTCAACTAATAATAGTATTTAATGCTAATTATGTGGTTAAAAATAGGTATGTAAATAATTTATTTAAATAAGTAAATGAACAAAATAAATTCCCATAAATTTTTCCCATAATCTACAGAGTTTTACTGGTTTATATAAAAATTTACAAATTTTTATATAAAATATAGATTAAATGGGAATTTATGGAATTAAAAATAGATTATTTTAAAACAATTTCGGCAGTTTACCGTATAACGAACCTGCCGAAACTGGGAACTGACCTAACCTACAAATACTATAATTGGAATACTGGGAGTATTCCGGGAGATTCCCAGGCAAATTGGGCACTATGGGTGTGTCCTAATACAATTCAGGAGAATTCCCGACGATGAAAATGGAAACTCAAATTTGGGCGACCAAGACTCCCAAAACACTCAAACTCCCTTGATGGAAAGTTAATTATTCTTAATTAATCACGTGTTGGCATTATTGGTATTCCCGTACCATTATCCGAACACGTTAAACTACTAACTTTGGCTGGCACGCGAACCGGTGCCCGGAAGCCAAACTAAAAACGAATACTACCTGACGTCCATCACCATACCAGTGTCCTATAGACTCAATCCGGAGTCAAAACTCCTGACCAGATCCAAGTTATAATCATTACCAACTTAGAAACTGATTTGAGTCCATACTTGCATGGGTATTATTAAAGTTGATCCAGTTGCTAGATCACTCTTGCGTTGAGATCACTACTTGTACTGTGAGTTTCACTACCCCGCTTTTAACTGCTTTATTGTTTTACTTGGGGGGGAATGCATGTTACAAACTGTGTTGATTACACAAACTTATGAAGGGAATTTACTTCCCTAACACATGAACTTGTTCCAAACTGTGATCATTGCCCCAACTTGGGAGTGAGTTTTCACTTCCCCACTTTTAAACTATTTTACTGTTTTCTAGGGACTTGCATGTTAAAACTGTGTTGAATACACCAATTTGGGAGTGAGTTTTACTCTCCCACTTGTAAACTATTCACTGTTTTCTGGAATGACTTGCATATTACGAAACTGTGTTAATTGCACCAACTTGTGAGATGTGAATTATCTAACACACGAACTACCTCCCCTCTACAAGTGATTAATATAAGCCGTGGGCAGTGAATAGTACTATTGGTCTGACGAACCCAGGTCGCGCCTGACAGGAAGGTCGGCAACAAGGTCTGCACATGTCCTAATTTGGTTGTGTTGTTAGGCATAACTGCTACCGGCGTTGAACTGTACGTGACGCAGTTGATGGACCGGAGTGTCTTTGTGACACAGTCCGGTGGCCGGGAGTGTTTGGGATAACACGGCCCAGGGTAAAACAGTCAGGTTTCACTTGTGTCCTCGTATAATTCCATCTGCGACTATGCTGTGACCGTCATTGGGATTATGACCAGTGCAATTAAACTTATTAACACATATTGTTGCACAACAATTAAACAAGTGGAACTCACGCAGCGTTTAGTTGACATTTTTAAAACTAACATGCATTTCAGGTAACTTGAGACTGGTGTGATCCGTGTATGTTGTTCAAGACATGTTTGTAGGCGAACCCTGATATAGACGCATGTGGCTTAGAAGACTTATGTGGTTCATGGGAACACGCAGTTGTAACATACATGTAGTATGTAATCAACGTTCTGTAAGTAATAAAAAGTAGTGCCTTTATAAACAATGTGCTTGTACCAGAGGTGTCTGTTGCATCCCATATTTTTGTCTTCCGCTGCAAGTCGGGGTGTGACAGTTATTCCTTATAAAACTATGGTCACAAATATGTGTTTGGTCGGATCGTAGGATCGGCCAAACAGGTCGGATTCGAAAGTCAAAGCGGTGGTCAAGACCGCTCGACTTACGACCCTAAATAAGCATTAAACTAGAAGTGACGAGTTAGACATGTCAAAGCATGTCTAACTATAAAAATGTTTTGGTATCAAAACTTAGTGTTTTGATACCCGAAAATAGTTTCATTGCAAAAGGCACATAATGCGCATTTTTACCGAAACTTTGACTCGTCACTTCGACTAGTAAACGTGGTAATCAGTAGGCGTGATCGCTATGGATCATAACCTTCATGATTACGATCACGTTGCAAAGTTCAATTGAACTTTGACTTGACCAAAATGGTCAGAACCGAAAGTCAAACAGAAAGTCAAACTGTTTGACTTTTAGCTCAAAATAACTAAAAGAAATGAACAAGACTTGAAGAGAGTACTTACTTGTGTTGAAGAACACTTGAAGAGCTCACAAAACTCAGTAGGAGGCCTTCAAAAGAATGGAAGCAAGCTCCAAGAGAGTGGGAGGAAGAAAGAATGAAAGGTGCAAGTTGGAATGGCAAAAAATGCTTGCTATTTATAGTGTTTCAAGTCCCACAAGATTATTACAAGTGTCCCTTGATGTGTCATGATCATAGGGGGTCCTAACACATGTCAAAGCAGGAACAAGGCTGGCAAATTCGAATGCTTGGTGTCCAAGGGAGTAAACAAGAAACTGCCAACAAAACAGCTGATGGGCACCCCATGCGGACCTTATGGTCCCATGGATGCGGTCCGCATCCACCCTTGCTGGCACCAAGTTTCGAAAATTTGCAGAAATGGCCCCTGAACTCGTTCTGTCGCGTTTTGGCACTTCTAACACCCATTAACCTGATTTTTAAGCTTTATAAAGACGATAAAGATTAGGGAACTTGAAATTTGCCCGGAAATGTCACGGATGTCGGTTCGTTCGGTTGTACGGTTGTGTTTTTCGCTTAATTGCGATAAACGCTTTAATTAACGCGTAAACGACCGTAATTGTGTAACGAATGATATTTTTGCCTTCCAATCATTAAAATACAAGATTTTAATGATTACAAAAATTTTTGAATGTACGTACGTGTTCCGTATTAAGAAATACGCGAATCGGCGTCCTTTCGTAGATTTTGCAAAATAGTCCCTAGAGTTGCATAAGCATGTTTTTACCATACCGAAGCCCTCAAAACTTATTTCTAAGTTATGTAAATGGTCTTTAGGATATGTTTAGCTTATGTCATTGTTCCGGAGTGTATGTCTCATTAAACTGATTACGTTTGCGTAATAGTTTGCGATTTCACTTCCAGAATCGTTTGAAATTTTGTTATTGTGCAAGAATTGAATATGTGCAATTGTCATGATAAAAATACAAATCTCGGAAATAAAACACAATATTTTATTGAATGATAACTTGTTCGGAATCGTTACATGATCGAATCACCACAAATATCACACTTTTGACTTAATTTTTATTTAAGTCTCATTAGACTAGGAATGTACAATATCATAATGTAGTATGATAACAAATTCGTTGCAATTCAAAACAGTACAAGGATATGTCCTAGACTGGCGGCAGAAATGCGAACACACTTTTCATACCAGAGTACCCGTGGTACAACCTGAAATGGCAAAAACAAGACTTGAAAACATGTCCGCAACAAATATTACATAGAAACATTAGTTGGGAACAACTTACAATTAATATTTTTCTGGAAAAATTATACAAACACTTAATTGTCTTGTCCGCAGACAAATTCAACAATTGTGCAGAAGTGTACAACATTCCGCAGAACGATTCAGCAACGTCAGGAATCCAAAAATAAATGGTATTTATTATAAATCATATATGGGGTATTGAAAACGACACAAAAATCCCAATAACGAAACCGGTACAAAAACTATAACCATAATAACAAATTTATTATTCTAACGAACAAGTTAAAAAGTTTGAACATCAAAAATATCTCAAAGTTACATATGTAAACATTTCCGTATAAGTTGTATAAATTGTCGGTAATTGACCCGATCACGAAACACGAGCCGAATCCGTTATCCAAACAACAAAACGACTAGTCTAGTGAACTAGTTAACGTGTTTTAGCATACCAAACATTATATAACTTACCATTTATACACTTGAATCATAAAAACACAATATCTGAAACATCAAAGTTTATAAAAGTTTATTGAATATAACATCTTCTATCAAAATATAAATAAAAGAAAACCACCCCCCCCATTTACGCTCATAGTGGGCCCTCCCCACTAACCCATTATTTATGTGTTGTAATACATGTAACCTTGCTTAGTGTATGTGTAGGTGGATGCAAGTTATAAACAAAACCACTAACCCATCATTTACATTTTACAACAACAAACAAAACACTCTCATCTCTTCCTCTCCACTATTAAAATCGGCCAAACCGCCACCCAAACACCTTTCTTTTGATCTTTATAATCATCCAATTTTATTACTCGCATAGTTCCTTCATGATGATCAAAGACATTTGCAAGTTATTGGAAGTCATTTAAAGCATTTTCTCAAGTCTTGGAGTGTTAATACACAATGTCTGCTGCCTACGTCATCGAGTCGTATCATATGTAATAGGTTTAAACTATTAAATTTTCTGATTGTATGTACTAGTTACATCCGTACGGATGAGTACATCTGCACGGATGAGCTGGCCCGCACGGTTGTATCTCATCCGTACGGAGGTAGTTAAGTCCGCACGAAGGTGTTAACAAGTCCTATAAGTCGTCGTGTGGTCCTGAGCATAACGTTAATGATAAACGGTCCTCACATAGAGCTTTTGGATCTTTGTTTTTTCATCATCTTCATCGTTTTCATCATCTTATTCAAGAGCTAGTTGTAAGATCTAAATCTTGTACTTACACTTTTGTGATTTATGGTTAAACATAAATGTACAAGTAATTATCTTGAAGCTTATCTAAAAATCATATGAAACCTTAACTAAAACTAAACTAACTTATATGATTATATGTTGTTTTTTTGATGATTCTTGTTGGTCTTTGAAGTTGTAGTTATGTAGTAAATTTAGATCTTGCAAAACCATATTTAAAAGTATGATCTAAACACATGCATGTTTAGATCTAGCAAGATCTATTAATATAAATATTATGAACTTTTAATTTGCTTAAAAATTTTTCATGAAACAAGTAATACATGGATTTACAAAAAATCATGTTACAAAGATAAAGTCTTGAAAATAAGTAAACAAGTTCACATAAGCTTTTGTATAAACTAAAAGTTTACATGAACTTGTTAAGAAAAATAAAGATGAGCATACTTTAAAATGTGATTTTTGAACTATAAAAGATTACATACAAGTTCATAATACTTCTTGTTGAGATTTTAGGTTTATATTGTTTTTATGAAAGATTGGAAAATTGTTGAGTTGAAAAGTGTATAAAATCATGTTTATAAAACATGGGAAAATTCCATAGTTTAGGGGAAACTATCGCAACATTTTATAAAATTTAATCAGGATTAAAGTGTGTTTAACTAAGGATTATTTTGATTAAAATGATTAGAACTTAATCATGATTATACTATTTTTTTTGGTGAAAGTTTAAGTAAAATCCATAGATTTATATATATATATATGTATATATATTTATGTATATATATATAGTATATATATATATATATGTATATATAGGATTCGGTTCAAATGAAAACCACCACGAGTTGCGAGAACAGTGAGAACTTTTTGATCCGGGCGAGTTGGGGCAAATTTTTTTTTGCACAAACGTAGATGAATATATTATAAACACATATGTAAAAAAAATTTAAAAAAATGTTGAGTAGGTAGTTTTGACCACCACAAGTTTTCTTTACGCCTAGCGTAAATTTTAAATTTAAATTTTATGACAAGCGTAAAAAAAGCTTGCATTAGTCAAAACTACCGACCCGATAATTTTTAAATTTTTTTTTTACAGATGTGTTTATAATATATTTATCTACATTTGTGCAAAAAATTTTTGGCCCAACTCGCCCCGGATCAAAAAGTTCTCGCGGTTCTCGCAACTCGTATTGGTTTTCATTTTAACCCATCCCTATATATATATATATATATATATATATATAGGGGATGGATCATGAGAAAACTAGTTTAAATGAGAAAACCAAAAAACTAACTAAAAAAGCCAAAAAAACATATCAATTTTTTTTTGATTTTTTTTATAAAAAACCCTATATATATTATATAAAAAACATATAATGCACATGTGCAACATATACATATAATGCACAAGTGTAGTACACATATAGTGCACATGTGCAGTACAAGTTTCTTTTTTTTTTAAAAAAAGTTTTTTTTATACGTAAAAAGCAGCGATTTTTTATAAAAAAATTGTAAAAAAAATTGTATGTTTTTTATGTTTTTTTTTGTTTTTAGTTAGTTTTCTAGTTTTCTCACATTTAAGTAGTTTTCTTATGATTCTTTTCCTGTTAATATAAATATATATAATATATATATATATATATATATAGGGGATGGATCATAAGAAAACTAATTTAAATGAGAAAACAAAAAAACTAACTAAAAAACCAAAAAAACTTATCAATTTTTTTTATTTTTTATAAAAATTCGCTATACATATTATATAAAAAACTTAAAAAAAACATATAATGCACATGTGCAACATATACATATAATACACATGTGTAGTACACATATAGTGCACATGTGCAGTACATTTTTTTTTAGAAAAAAAGTTTTTTCTTATACATAAAATGCATCAAATTTTTATAAAAAAATATTAAAAAAAAATCTTATATTTTTTAGTTATTTTTTAGTTTTCTATTTATATCTAGTTTTCTAATGATACTCTTCTATTATTATTAAATAAACATATAAGAAGACTACTTAATGTAATTTCTATTCTCTTGAAACACTCTATATAAACCATCTAATCACATATTAATTACAATCCCAATTATACCCTCACACAATTGAAAAAAACACGGACACCACATTAGGGTTTCAGGGTCTCTCATTTCTTATCCGCCTCCATCTACTCTCTCCTTCTCTGGCGATTCAAGAAGACCAAATCTACGCGATTCCTCTTTAGATCTGTGTTTGTTTCTTCGTCAGATCTATGATTCCTCTTGAACAAGCTTATAGCCAGGTTTCCATTTGGGCCTCACATTTTTGTTTAGGGTTTGTGTCATTCGAGCTTCACAGGTTCAGTTACAACATCTCAGTTAAGTGCTTCACATCTCCATTAGGGTTTATTACGTTTGTGATGTTTACGGGCTATTAATTGCTTATCTCGGTTGCAGATTTCCTGAAATGGACCTGCACATATCAATGTGGTTATGGTTTTCGATTATGCATATTATGTCAGACATGTTACTCTAGAGGTGGTTGTCGCGCTTCTTAAGCGTGTTGCTAATGTTCAAAGTACAGAGGAGCGGGAGTATCGTAGAGTGCTTTCGATGGTTGACGATATCCAGCAGTGGTTGAGGTATATTGTTACAGTTTGTTATAAGCTTGAATAATGAAATTAGTTTAATTGATGTTTAGGAATGATATTTTGCTTAGAAGCTATGGTAGGAACCCTAGGAGACATTGGCATTTAGGTACACATTCTTGGTTTCATAGGTTTAACCTGGGCGGCAACTGGCGTTGACCATCTTTACCTTCGTTTTTTTAATCTAATAGTAGTCGCAAAGGAATTTCTCCCAAAAGGATCGCCCTTCCGTCCCCGGTTCATATTGCACCCTCTTTTAGCACCTCTAAACGATCACATTCATCTGGTTTTCATGACCCATAACCTTATTATGACCAAAATTCCCCTGTTAGCGTTGTTCCTTATTACGCTCCAACTGGTGTAGAGCGCACTGCACTGCCTATCCCAGCTTCTACATATGAATATTAGGTACATTTTGTTATCTCTCTTGGCTTTGGGTTTTTACTATTTGTTTTGATAAGTGAGTAATCTTAAATCTTAGTTATTAACTTCTGTTTACATTGCAGCTATGCCCCATTTGGCTAATAAACTCAAAGGATATGGCCTTTGGTTGTGGACATCAGGTATGCTTCTTTGAACATCCTAAAACAATTTTTTTAAAAAAGGTTACAGTGCTAAGTGGCACAAAGTGGTATATTTAATGCAAAAAAGTTTATATTTTTATTAAATATATTTTTTATTAATGGTAATAAGATAAAAAAGTAAAAAGAATTATTTGGTTTTGACTTTCTGAATTCACTTCAGTTCGATTTTCGGTTTCAACCAAAAAAAAAAAACTAAATCTAATAAACTAAACTGAAAAATCCAAAATGCGAACTGATATAAAAAGAACCATGTCTCTGTGCTATAAATAATTAAATCAAATATATTTTCATATTTTCTGATGTGTCATGTATGTAGTGTGATAATGGGTGGTATGGAGTGGATTGTAGCATTCCATCAATTAGAGATTGGCCACAGTGGCTTAGTCCGCTCAAATTAGTATTCCCGATGACGGTTCTTGATTCATGCCGAGTTAGCGTTCCCAGATGAACCTACCCCCTAACGTACCGATTTTTAGAAAGGGATGAACTACGTACCGGTTTCCGTACCTCGTTCCATGTGACTATGGTCCATTCTAACCCTTGTTGAATCATACATACCAATGACATTTTTCATATGCACAGGCCCATGTTGGGTGCTCTTTGGCCAGGTATTAAAAACTTTTTTATACGTAGGCAAGCTTGTTTAAATTAATACTTGTACTTCACTCTTGATAACAAATACATATAGTTGTTTTTGTACCGACTTATATCTCCTTGTTATTGGAATTACATGAAGTGCATATCACAAATCAGCTGTTGTGCTGTAGTTTGGTATGACTATCTAGGGAGCATGCACTTCTCAGGCTTGCCACTGAACAATTAAATAAAGTACTCGTGAAGGAAGAACGAGCCCACAAGAGAGAATGCACTTAAAAAGCTTGAATGAAGATGCTTTCAGGAGCTAACCTTTTTACAGTCCTTTTTAAGGTCTATTCAGAAATGGGCCGACAAGCAACTTGCAGATTACCACTTGAACTCTTATGAGGTTAATTTTTCTATCTTTTTGTTTTGGAAATTTAGGCTGAATATTGTCTAATAGATACCAATGTTTGGAGGTATGTGTTTGTTATGTCCTTTTCTATCTTGTTTCACAACTGCAGCGCCTTTCTTCTTAACTCAAACACCAAGTTAAAGTCTAAAATTGTTATATACATGGTTCCAGTATCTAAAAATTTTCAGTTTTGGTTCACGCTTGGGTTGGGCTGTTGCGCCCTTCTCAAAAATAGACTCAACGAACGGAAACCAAAGTCCCAAAACATTTTAACTTAAAAGTTGGAACCAAACTGTATAGTAGTGGTTCGGTTACAAACTGGACCATGAATGGGAGTCAAAGCTATAGAACAACGATTAAGCAAAGTTCTTAATCGCCCAACAAACCAATGATTATAGTCTAAAATATCTTTTTTATAGTTTGGATCTTTAAATGTTGTTTTATCGTTATCTTAAAAAAACTAGGGTTTTTGTGCTCTGTATTGTGCAAGTATGGTTAGAATTTAGTAAGCCTCCGTTATCAGGTTTTTAACGTCTTTTTTTTAATTACCATAACTAGACGTGGATGCACGGAGTGTTGAGCAACACATTGGCGAAGCTGTTATCATTAGCTGGTTGTCCTTACTAGATGAAAAAGATTAAGTTAACATGCTATATAATGTTTCAGCTAGAAACATTCAATTCTTAAACCATATGTTTAAAGTTGTGCTGTCATCTGTTAATGTGGTATATGATTCAAACCAGAAAGTGCATTTGAGCACATCAAAGTGAGAGATGAAGTTCGTTTACTTGTAAAGCACAAAGCCAAAGGGAATATGGTGGCGGTAAATATTATTAAGAAGGTTTAAGAACATATCTTTATTCTTGAAAGGTTCATGCTGCATAAATGGATCACATATCTAATGGGAAAACATTGAATGTTGATGCTTTTTTATTTCACTCTCATCCATGCCGGTAAGCAGCCTATTTAACATTTGGAAAGCTGTTTTTATAGTATGCCCTTTAACATTTTGGTGGTTGTTTAAAAAACATTGACCATTATGGAACCAGCTAATAGACGACTTGCCAGCTAATGCTTATAAGCTGATGATGATAATCGAATTGAATAATCGGTATTATTGATCTTTCAATCATGAGTTTGAGAGTTATTTCTCCAGATTGATAATCGAATTGAATAATCGGTTGCTGCTTATGTGCTTAAGTGTTTGAACCATTTAGCCATAACTATTTTAATCCTAGCTTCGACGAGAGTTATTAACTTTATTTGACCAATGTTTCTCATTAATGTGCAGTTGAGGTTGTTGCAGGCTCAGCATCATGGCTTAGCAGAGGCCTCTTGTGTGTTTGTGTTCTGGAAGAGAAGGCAATTCTCGCCCCTCGTTTGATTTGACCCCTGCCCAGGTAAGATCATATGCATAGTAATCTGATTTTGAACAAATGGGTTATGGCTTACAATGTTATATATACGCATAGTAATCTGATTTTTGGTATTTTATTTGGACAGTTGTCAATGCTCTAAGGGAGTCTTTCGCTGTGCTTGAACTCGGTGTAGAGGTCAATAGGCCAGTCTGTTCAGATGATTTGTTTTCTTAAAAACTGTTTCATTATTTACAAGCAGGGCGGTTGTTCTTTTTAGCCTCAACATTCATCACCAATGATATCAACATTGCTTAAACTTTAAGCGGACAAATTTATAATTGTTGATTACCAGTTTATAGATGTCGCTAGAGGCGTGATTAGATAATATTGGCATGCGGTAGTTGTGGGACGGCCGGATGATCATTGCCACTGGGGAGACGCCATGTGCTTTTGTGAAGCTTAAGGAAGGAGATGAGTTGATAGCTAACTGCAGGGAACGGGTGCCGCATTATATGGCGCCCCAAATGCTTGTGGTTGAGGAATGGCGGAAGACATGGAAGACACAAAAGTTCCTTCTCGGCGAAAGATTGAAGGCGACGGGGAGTTTGCCGTTGGGAGGGAAGAGCAAATTATAAGGCTTATGATGTTAAATCTGGCTTTATTACAAACACTTCTGCTTGATATTCGTTGTTTATTATTTATAACTTAATTATCTTCATATACTTACAACACTTAAGATGTATCAGATATTGATGCACGTGATGACAAATGTATTATAAACTTGGTCCATTTGTAGCATGCATCTTCACTCTCCATTTATGGTGTTACGAGTATTGAAAAAAAAAGTTGGTGATAGAACGAGCCACATCAACTGCTCCTTTAATAGAAGAGAGTTTGGCTTATCAGCAAATCATGAAATTGTATTCAAGTATAATCATACAAAATATTTTAGATTTATTATAAAGTTTTTATTTGAGAAGCACCGGACTTTATATTGTTAAGGTTTTTATGCTCTTGTGTTCATTGAGAAAAGATGGTTTATTTTAGTCCTTTTTAAGTCTTCCATAGTCCATATTTGGATCCAATTAGAGTGTGTAACAACATATCATTTCATTGTATGTTAACACTGTGATTCATATGGTGATACGAAAAAGCATAAGAAACTGAGATAAAGAATTAGGGAACACTGTAATCGCGGAGTAATTAAATTTACTCAAATTGAGCTTTATTTTGGTTTTTGAATTACAGAACGATATAGAGATAAAAAAAGAACCCAAGTTATAGATATTATTCTTTGTGATTCTGTCTTGGTCTGTTTTTGCCGGTTCGGTTGTATTAGATGCCCGCGACTAGCCGTAACTGAGACATCTAACCCACAACTGTGTGTTCTATTATATTCTTTAGTAATTCTTTAGTATAATTATATGGTTTATCAAGTATTAAACATTATTATTGATATTTATCTGACAATTGTGAAAAATCCCTGTAAACTTTGATTGGTACAAGTCCGTGGTAACCGGACGTGATATGTATATCGTGATATTGTTGTGATTATGTGTGATGATACGAATTCTGGAAAATGATACACCAACTATAATGGGTGTATATGCATAGTAATTAACAAAAACATTACAGTGACATTATGCGTCACCTACATGACAAGACAAAGTCGTGAATGAACTAACGACTTGTGTGCTATGCTAAGCGATATCTGTAATGTCTCGGAAGAATCCGAGAGCACGTCATGGTCGACATGACACTAGTAAGGACCAATGATGCGAGGTTGGCATCCTTAGCCTTGAACAACGGTGTTAAACGGAGACTTGACGTTTAAGAGCGTAGTAAACCTTTAATGTTGATTATTAGGTTATCGGTGGCATCATTTAAGATTTCGAGTTCCAGAAATAACTTAGTTTTGTGTCATAGACTGTGACATAAGGTGTGAAAATAATCAAGCCCGGGCACGCAAAACGAAGCAGCTCCCGGTTGGGGAAACGCCTTCGTTCCGGGCATAACATAAGGCAACCAAATGTGCAAGGAACGATCGATCAAGCTTAAAAACACTTAAACGAACGTTATACGCGACTTTTATGATTAAAATGCAATCATGCTCGGGTTTCGAGACGGTTATGCCCAATTTTTAAAACCGACTCTTTTGACAGTAAGGACGCGAAAAACGGAGCCAGTTTCGAAAATCGAGAACGCGTCCGGGACCCGAAAACGAATCTAAACGCAAACGGAAGATAAATATCATCTTTTAACATGAAAAGACGAAGCACTAGGTGGCCCACATGGATCCGCCATATATATATATATATTTTCTTTTTTATTTTTCATTATACTTTCATAAAATTCCAAGAAAATTAACCTTCTCTCTCAAAAATCTGCTCCTAAACACCTGAATCCAGCTGATTATCTTCATAAACTTCAACAAATCAAAGGTATAAACCTTGATTCTTATGATTCTAATCTCGTTTCCTTGATTAAACTCGATTTCTAGCCGAAAAGCTCATTTTAATCCAAGAATTTTGAAGGTTTAAAGATGTTTATGGGCTGAATAAGAACACCTTGGTATTCCCCTGGTGTTATATGGCAGCCATGGTCACATATCTTTGGCATTTGATACCCTAATCAACACCTATTCGAAAAAAATCGCTTAACTATTCGATTAACCGAAAAACAATGAAACAAAGCTTGATTGACCTAAGTTCTAGCATATTTGGGTTGTACTTTATGTGTAGGTACTGAATATAGCACCCACCCACTCTGGACTCACAAGAAGTGCTTGGAATCGAAGCTTTCGCTAGGTATATCATCCGAAAACCGAAACTAGCATAGGCAGAATCTTGTTTTAGCTATAACTTGGTCCGTGAAACTTGGATTGAGCTAAAATTTGGTGTGGTGATGTAGGGTATTGTCATAAAGGTCCACGTAAATTTTAGAATATTTGTAATTTCTACGATTTGTGGTGAATTTCTAACTGTTTTACCGAAAGAATTTCGGAAAAATATCAAACGAATTCAATAAATCACCAAATTTTACAGAGACACTAAGGAACATATGTGAAATGTTCTGGGAAAATTCGGAGTCCATTGGTTGAGTTTTGATTTGGGTTAATAATCCGCGTTTTTGCGAGTTTTCGGTAGCCGGGAACGCACCGAAACGAAATTGGAAAAATCTCAAAATTGAGAAGTTCCTGGACATGTAAAAGGTGTTCTGGAATTGTTTTGGAACTTCTGGACCACTGATTCTAATTAATGTTAATTATTTGATTAAATATTGGTTTATAAATAATTTATTTAAATAAGTAAAATGCCAAAATAAATTTTCAGAAATTTTTACCATAATCTACAGATCTTTACTGAGTTATATAAAAATTTATTGATTTTTATTCAAATTATAGATTAATTGGGAATTTATGGAAATTTATTTTAAATCAATTTCGGCAGTTTATCGTATAACGAACCTGCCGAAACTGGGAATTGACCTAACTCGACAAATACTATAATTGGAACACCGTAAGTATTCTGGGAGATTCCCGGGCAAATTGGGCACTATGGGTGTGTCCTAAGACAATTCGGGAGAATTCCCGACGGTGAAAATGGAAACTCAAATTTGGGTAACCTAGACTCCCCAAATACTCAAACTCCCTTTATAAAAAGTTAATCATTCTTAAATAACCACGTGTTGGCATTATTGGTATTCCCGTACCATTATCCGAACACGTTAAACTGCTGACTTTGGTTGGAACGCGAAACGGTGCCTGGAAGCCAAACTGAAAACTAATACTACCCTGACGTCCATCACCATACTAGTGTCCTATAGACTCAATCCGGAGTAAAAAATCCTGAACAGATCCAAGTTATAACCATTACCAACTTAGATACTGATTTGAGTCCGTACTTGCATGGGTGTTATTAAAGTTGATCCAGTTGCTTGATCACTCGTGTGTTGAAACTACTACTCGCACTGTGAGTTTCACTTCCCCACTTTTGAATGATTTTACTGTTTTCTGGGGACTTGCATGTTGTAAACTGTGTTGAGTACACCAATATGGGAGTGAGTTTTACTCTCCCACTTCTAAACTGTGATACTGTTTCTGAAATGATTGAATGTTACGAAATTGTGTTAATTGCACCGACTTGTGAGATGTGAATTATCTAACACACGAACTACCTCCCCATTACAAGTGATTAATATGAGCCGTGGGCAGTGGATAGTACTATTAGTCTGACGAACCCAGGCTGCACCCGACAGGATGGTCGGCAACCAGGTCTGCACGTGTCCTAAAATCGGTTATGTTGTTAGGCATAACTACACTGGGGCGTTGAACTGCACGTGACGCAGTGGGTGGACTGGGAGTGTCTTTATGACACACACCCGGGGTAAAACAGTCAGGTTTCACTTGCTACCTCGTGTAATTCCATCTACGACTATGACTGTGACCGTCATTGTGACTAAGACTGTGACCGTCACTGTAACTATGACTGTAACCGTCATTGTGACTTGGACCAGTGCAATTAAACTTGTTCACACATATTGTTACACAACAATTAAACCAGTGGAACTCACGCAGCGTTTAGCTGACCTTTTAAAACTAACATGCATTTCAGGTAACTTGAGATTGATGTGATCCATGTATGTTGTTCAAGATGTGTTTGTAGACGAATCCTGATATAGACGCATGCAGCTTAGAAGACTTATGTGGTTCATGGGAACACGCAGTTGTAACATACATGTAGTATGTAATCAACGTTTTGTAAGTAATAAAATGTAGTGTCTTTATAAACAATGTGCTTGTACCAGAGGTGTCTGTTGCATCCCGTATTTTTTTTCTTCCACTGCAAGTTGGGGTGTGACAGAAGATGGTATCAGAGCCATGGTTATAGAGAATTAGGTGCCTTTAAGGAAACCTAGACTGTAACTACAGGCTCGGACTTTAGTGGACATCATTGGAAAAATTAACCTCAACTAAAAATTCTTAGTGAACACTGTAAAGTAAGCTATTTGCAAGTACCAGGATGGCCTTGTGGGCAAGTGGGTTATTATGGTCCGGAACGTAATAACAGACTTGCTCATACGAGGCAGTGTTGGGAAAGCCGCGGTAATAAACACACTTAAATACGTGGAATGATACATATGTGTGACAAGGTGATAGTGTGTGAATGTTTGTGCGAGAATTGATACATGAATTGGGATTGGTGGATCATGCGTTACTACATATGCCTTTGGGATAGGCAGAAAACTGGTAATACAGTCCATTCCACATTCCTACTGACCACCTGTTTAATATAAACTAGAGTTGGATTCATACCACTTCCACAATGGTTACTTATACTTTATGATGTGAGACCCCAAGCCTTTAGTGCAATACGATCTCACTAACCCTATCCTTATAATTATTATAACAATGACTGCATACCAGAATGGTATTTCAAAATGAACATAGATACACAAAGAACGCGCAGGTCGTTCAGATAAACTGGGAGGACGTGTACGGATCCTCACCTCACTTCTCGTTGCTTCACATTCGATTGTTATACAATCGCAGAGTTCAAACATCTTATGAAACTTTTTCGTCCTTGAATCCACGATTCATTTGATGGTCCGCGGGATTCCTCTTCTGCTTAAAGTCTGTGATATAAATCTGTAATGGTACAGATTCCTTTGAAATGCTTGTGTTGTGGAACATCGTTTCGTGTGACCATCGGTTACATTGTGTCCTTTTACGAGTGTTGATTGTTTCTAATTTCAGTTGGTTATTTGTAGAAAGTAGTATGAGGCCCGAATATCGTGGAGAACGGAATATTGATCAGGTATATGGTGTGTGGGATACGCTGCGGTACTTCCTATATATAAACACCCGCTACATGATCAAGGTACCGTTACTCAGGGCAGACGGGCTTCAGGTTGCGATTTGTTCGGTTATGTTTTAGGCAATGCGGTATTGATACTTCCACCCTGTTTGATGCGATAGATGACGCCATATTGTCGTAACCACGATATCTATACATGGTTGTAGTAATTTTATATGAGAAGTAGTTTGGGTCGACATATAAACGACTACTGGATTAATCCTGGGAAAGTCCTTTTTTTTTCAAATACGTGTCATGATTTCTAGGGTACTACACCTCGGTAATACTCCGTACTGAACTATTTGGGTATAGCCGGTGATAGCTTACCCACATCGATGACCCAATGATCGATTCGCGATAAGTAACAATGTTTCTGTCTTCGATAAGACAATTCAGCGTAAGTTATTTCTTTTGGCGGGATTTGCTAGAACATATAGTCATATATTTGGAATCATTACGATACGGCGAACAAACTTTACTCATGTCACCGACCGTTGTCTATGAAATTACTCAGTGAAGCATATATTTCCGTTATGCAATCACTAATTCTTAATAAGGACGCATAATTAACATCGGTGTTGATAAACCAAGGGGATTTAGGGGTAACACATAAATGGAGAAACTTATTTGATGTAATCAAAGTTTGGTGAGGAATTGTGAGGATGGAATCTGATGGTGATAAGACTTGTGGAGGCGGGAACAATTTTGCCGATATTCCTCGTAACCATTCATACTTCGTATTAACATGACACTCCTATGTATACATTTAATCAAGAATATACAACATTAACCGCGGTCCAATCCAGGTGTCAATTTGGTAAATTTCCGTTGAGGGTGGCGTAACCCCGGTGCAAAGTCGGAAAACTATAATCATGAAATAATCCGACTCACTGCTTCAAATCAATTCAATTCTCCTTACTAACACTATTGGAAAGTGTTAAGTTCTGGTACATATAAATTACTAATTTGATACGCCCTATCGATTTAGTTCAAACTAATACAAGATAAATCCCCACTAACTGATGAGTAGGGATTGAACGGTATGAAGGACCGTAATGAAGCTACCTTTTAATGCTTAATTAGGAAACAAAATGATACAAAACGAATTTTTGTTAGACGATTATTTTATGTATATATATACGTATATCTAATTCGAAGGACGGTATTCAAAAGAATCATATAAGACTCTCACATATCAAACGATCCCTTGTTTTCAGCCTCGCATAACTTAGTGAAAATATGTTCTGACGAAAGACGAGATCGCCTTTGAGTAGTATTCGAGTACAGTAATCCGATGACTAACCCATGGGACAACTCCTATCCAAACCCACAGACTCTAGACCACCGGTTCTTTTGATCCTTTTTCGGTAATATTTTTGTGATGGCTATACTAAGTCTTGAACCAAAATTACTCGTATGAGGGCGGTAGCATTCATGCTAGAAATCGCATAAGTGGATACATGGTTCTTTGATTCCTTTCGATTTAGGCTTTTCACGTCATGATACCTACGATGACCGTGCGATTGGTCCTGAGTAGGGACCAACTTAGATACTTATATGTTATAAAACATGGTGACTCTCCAACTCTACGATAATAATAAGACCCGGGAAAACACCATATGTCTCCTCCTCCTCCCTAAAAATCCGAGGAGTCCAAATAATTATACCCGATGTTATTCACAATTCCTAAGGGATGTTTGAAATTCCCTTCGGACCTTTGTAAAGGTGTTATTTGGTAAGGTCTCCTACATGTGTAGGAGGATGATACATGGGATACAGGACTTTCATCCGCCGAGGGGATACAAAGTGAACGACACCCTACTCTTGTGAGTAACCTAAAGTTATTCGGTAGACGGCGTTGCTAGTCATCATGAGTATACGAGGACTAAATTCTCTAGATCAGGGAAATATTGTTGAAACACCCCTCGTCTTCGTTCAACTAGTTGGTACCTTCAATTGATTTTCAGTTTGATCAATTTAAATAAGTATTCGTAAAATACAATGTTACCGAGCAACCCGATTCTTCGTTATTTTCGAGTGACGAAAATTCTTGTGTTACTTAAGGAAATAAGAACGGGAGAATTCTTAAGTATAATACTATATATATATATATATATATATGTGTGTGTGTGTGTGTGTGTGTGTATGTTGTGTGGCATGTGTGTACATGTGTATTCGTACCACGAGTGAAATTCACGATCGTGGGGATGATGGTCGGAAGCTGTGCGCTATCATTTAAGCGATTTCTGCCTCGGTCATTTGTGGTGAGCGTTGTGGGACCATTCTATTATAAACAAATATATATATATATATATATATATACATGCATTAATGTCACATTTTCAATCGTCCCATATCACACAAATTCGTCGCACGCATGAGTCCACAACCTGTATAACCAACATCATTATCATGTATGTAATAATATCCGTCATCATACAACTGTTAAAATTGCACTTAGACTTAACCTAAAAAGGGCCAGTACTTAAATGTGCGGTCAAAGCATGTCACTGGAGTGACGTATATATGCCATACTATGAAAATCATGAACTACTATGCATGAAGGAACACGGTCAAAACCAAACTTTCTTTGAAATAGTAATAGTCACGAGTTGTCCGAATATTATAATTGGTGTCTTTTGTGCGCTGAACCCACTTGGGGGAAAGCTAAAGCAGAAAGCTAGTAATCCCGATCATTCCAGATGAAGGGACTAGTGAATCTTCCGAATACGTCCCTCGGATATCATGTCCATCCAGAGGGAAATTCCGTTAGTAAGCACGTCATATATACTTAAAGGTGGAATAAAACTTTGACAGACAACTAAGACTCTTCAAATTTGGAGAATTACTTAACACACGCTACGAATTGTAAATAACTCGATGTGCGATACTAAGTCAAACTAAATGACCAAAGTGTAGATCGGTGCTTGGTTGGAGGCACCCACCGGATGTGAAATGGCATTCATAACCTTTATTCGTATCCTAGCCGTCAGAGTGCTAGGCTTATCTCGATTGATTACGATTTTCATTCAGCCTCCTTGAAACTGCTTTTGTTATTTCAGGAGATTGCCGAGCGATTGTGGATTTATGTTATTACATTTCCCAGCAGCATGTATTCCTTCCGTGCCCTATTGGGAAACAGAACTAATTAATCCTACGACCAAGGGGTCGAGAAACTCAACAAGCCTAGTCTCGACCAACCCGGGGGCCGGGTCTTCATTTCTTGTTTACATTATTACGAATATAAGACTAACGGGAAAAATCATATTCAGTGGTCAATTGTCCCAATCAGACTAGGGTGACTATGAATTCGGGCTTTAGCCCATGGTTTCATAAAACCACACGAATTTCCCAATCTAAACCAATATGGTTTGTCATGAACGAATCGATGAAACCCTTACGTTTAAGCGGTGATTCAGTTGGCAGAGGTGCCAAGATGGGAAAGCATTATATCTTTCTATACTCATATACAGTCAGATCATACCAAGTCCGAATTTGACTTGAATAACCACGAGAGCGCACGGTCAAGTGGTGATCAATTATCTGGTGACTAGTGTGAACAAGATTCGCCTATGCATTAAGTAATCTTTCGAGAACATGATTACTTGTTGTTGTTTCCATTAACGATATCCTTATGAAACGTTAAGTTGAGCGTGGCCATGGTTCTACCCTGCGAGGGGTACTCCGTTGATGGGGAATCTTGACTCGATGACTCGTTACTTAGTCATCTTTTACAGAATTATCTGTACGTATATGACAAATGCTGGTCCCCTGTGTAGGGGCATCCTGGTGATACTTGTGATCGTTAGACACTCGTCACACCTTAAATAATTCCACGTGAAATAGTAGCGTCTAGATGTGGTGTTATTGGAATTAAAACAACTTTGGATACACACTGTACCATTCCCGGTATATGGGAATTTTTATACGATGACCTCTCGGAGAATCTCATCGATGTTATCAAAGCTGCCAAGTTATTTCCTTCTGGAAAAGACATAAACAATATACAACAGCTGGAGCCAAGCTCCCGATACTTAACGCAATCTGGAAGTATTATTGTGGAACTTTCATATCCTTGCGGCGTAATCAGACTACTAGTGAGTAGTGCGGGCATACCATTGATTTAAGTGTGCAAATTCGTTGTTACTCGTGTATATGCTTGCCTTATGGCAGCCGTAGGCTCTTAAAAGCCTTTCTTTTTCTTACTCTCTACCATAGAGTAGGGACTCTCGTGGTCGGTTAGCATTAACCGAAGATACCCACGTACACGACAGCAAAGGAAGACTTTCACTCACAACTCGGTGAAACCAAATTATTCCCTTTACACAAACATGCGAAACATGGTACTCACCATTGCGACGCTCACAACGAACCCTGGGAGAGTACCCATACCCCTCCTTTATAGGAGGTGTGCTAGAACTAATGTACAAATTCGTAAATGAAACTTATGGTGTCTGAATGGTGAAAATAATGAATGTGAAGAAAACATCATAATTGCAGTCAGCTATAAGCTGAACACGAAACTCATATCCTATTGTGAGTCAACAACACTCTCACTTTCAGATTGGAAGTGATGACAGACGTTACTCTTTAACAATACGTAGGAATTGTGGATGGACAAATTACACTGCTACTATGTAGCAAAATTATCATATACGTACGATGATGATACTAAACGAAAAGCGAAAACATGAGCTCTACACTGGATTACTAAACGGAATTTCGAGGACGAAATTCTTTTAACCGGGGGAGACTGTGACAATTGTGAAAAATCCCTGTAAACTTTGATTGGTACAAGTCCGTGGTAACCGGACGTGATATGTATATCGTGATATTGTTGTGATTATGTGTGATGATACGAATTCTGGAAAATGATACACCGAACTATAATGGGGTATATGCATAGTAATTAACAAAAACATTACAGTGACATTATGCGTCACCTACATGACAAACAAAGTCGTGAATGAACTAACGACTTGTGTGCTATGCTAAGCGATATCTGTAATGTCTCGGAAGAATCCGAGAGCACGTCATGGTCGACATGACACTAGTAAGGACCAATGATGCGAGGTTGGCATCCTTAGCCTTGAACAACGTGTTAAACGGAGACTTGACGTTTAAGAGCGTAGTAAACCTTTAATGTTGATTATTAGGTTATCGGTGGCATCATTTAAGATTTCGAGTTCCAGAAATAACTTAGTTTTGTGTCATAGACTGTGACATAAGGTGTGAAAATAATCAAAGCCCGGGCACGCAAAACGAAGCAGCTCCCAGTTGGGGAAATGCCTTCGTTCCGGGCATAACATAAGGCAACCAAATGTGCAAGGAACAATCGATCAAGCTTAAAAACACTTAAACGAACGTTATACGCGACTTTTATGATTAAAATGCAATCATGCTCGGGTTTCGAGACGGTTATGCCCAATTTTTAAAACCGACTCTTTTGACAGTAAGAACGCGAAAAACGGAGCCGTTTCAAAATCGAGAACGCGTCCGGGACCCGAAAACGAATCTAAACGCAAACGGAAGATAAATATCATCTTTTAACATGAAAAGACGAAGCACTAGGTGGCCCACATGGATCCGCCATATATATATATATATTTTCTTTTTTATTTTTCATTATACTTTCATAAAATTCCAAGAAAATTAACCTTCTCTCTCAAAAATCTGCTCCTAAACACCTGAATCTAGCTGATTATCTTCATAAACTTCAACAAATCAAAGGTATAAACCTTGATTCTTATGATTCTAATCTCGTTTCCTTGATTAAACTCGATTTCTAGCCGAAAAGCTCATTTTAATCCAAGAATTTTGAAGGTTTAAAGATGTTTATGGGCTGAATAAGAACACCTTGGTATTCCCCTGGTGTTATATGGCAGCCATGGTCACATATCTTTGGCATTTGATACCCTAATCAACACCTATTCGAAAAAAATCGCTTAACTATTCGATTAACCGAAAAACAATGAAACAAAGCTTGATTGACCTAAGTTCTAGCATATTTGGGTTGTACTTTATATGTAGGTACTGAATATAGCACCCACCCACTCTGGACTCACAAGAAGTGCTTGGAATCGAAGCTTTCGCTAGGTATATCATCCGAAAACCGAAACTAGCATAGGCAGAATCTTGTTTTAGCTATAACTTGGTCCATGAAACTTGGATTTGGTGTGGTGATGAAGGATATTGTCAGGAAGGTCCACGTAAAATTTTAGAATATTTGGAATTTCTACGATTTTTGGTGAATTTCTAACTGTTTTACCGAAAGAATTTCGGAAAATATCAAACGAAGTCAATAAATCACCAAATTTTACAGAGACACTAAGGAACATATGTGAAATGTTCTGGGAAAATTCGGAGTCCATTGGTTGAGTTTTGATTTGGGTTAATAATCCGCGTTTTTGCGAGTTTTCGGTAGCCGGGAACGCACCGAAACGAAATCAGAAAAATCTCAAAATTGAGAAGTTTCTGGACATGTAAAAGGTGTTCTGGAATTGTTTTGGAACTTTTGGACCACTGATTCTAATTAATGTTAATTATTTGATTAAATATTGGTTTATAAATAATTTATTTAAACAAGTAAAATGCCAAAATAAATTTTCAGAAATTTTTACCATAATCTACATATCTTTACTGAGTTATATAAAAATTTATCGATTTTTATTCAAATTATAGATTAATTGGGAATTTATGGAATTAAAAATGAGTTATTTTAAATCAATTTCGGCAGTTTATCGTATAACGAACCTGCCGGAACTGGGAATTGACCTAACCCGACAAATACTATAATTGGAACACCGGAAGTATTCTGGGAGATTCCCGGGCAAATTGGGCACTATGGGTGTGTCCTAAGACAATTCGGGAGAATAACCTAGACTCCCCAAATACTCAAACTCTCTTGATGAAAAGTTAATCATTCTTAAATAACCACGTGTTGGCATTATTGGTATTCCCGAACCATTATCCGAACACGTTAAACTCCTGACTTTGCCTGGCACGCGAAACGGTGCCCGGAAGCCAAACTGAAAAATAATACTACCCTGACGTCCATCACCATACTAGTGTCCTATAGACTCAATCCGGAGTAAAAAATCCTGACCAGATCCAAGTTATAACCATTACCAACTTAGATATGATTTGAGTCCATACTTGCATGGGTGTTATTAAAGTTGATCCAGTTGCTTGATCACTCGTGTGTTGAAACTACTACTCGCACTGTGAGTTTCACTTCCCCACTTTTGAATGATTTTACTGTTTTCTGGGGACTTGCATGTTGTAAACTGTGTTGAGTACACCAATATGAGAGTGAGTTTTACTCTCCCACTTCTAAACTATGATACTGTTTCTTAAATGATTGGCATGTTACGAAATTGTGTTAATTGCACCGACTTGTGAGATGTGAATTATCTAACACACGAACTACCTCCCCATTACAAGTGATTAATATGAGCCGTGGGCAGTGGATAGTACTATTGGTCTGACAAACCCAGGCCGCGCCCGACAGGATGGTCGGCAACCAGGTCTGCACGTGTCATAAAAGTTGTTAGGCATAACTACACTGGGGCGTTGAACTGTACGTGACGCAGTGGGTGTTCTGGGAGTGTCTTTATGACACATACCCGGGGTAAAACAGTCAGGTTTCACTTGCTACCTCGTGTAATTCCATCTACGACTATGACTGTGACCGTCATTGTGACTAAGACTGTGACCGTCACTACGACTATGACTGTAACCGTCATTGTGACTTGGACCAGTGCAATTAAACTTGTTCACACATATTGTTACACAACAATTAAACCAGTGGAACTCACGCAGCGTTTAGCTGACCTTTTTAAAACTAACATGCATTTCAGGTAACTTGAGATTGATGTGATCCATGTATGTTGTTCAAGATGTGTTTGTAGACGAATCCTGATATAGACGCATGCAGCTTAGAAGACTTATGTGGTTCATGGGAACACGCAGTTGTAACATACATGTAGTATGTAATCAACGTTTTGAAAGTAATAAAATGTAGTGTCTTTATAAACAATGTGCTTGTACCAGAGGTGTCTGTTGCATCCCGTATTTTTTTTCTTCCGCTGCAAGTTGGGGTGTGACAGAAGATGGTATCAGAGCCATTGGTTATAGAGAATTAGGTGCCTTTAAGGAAACCTAGACTGTAACTACAGGCTCGGACTTTAGTGGACATCATTGGAAAAATTAACCTCAACTAAAAATGCTTAGTGAACACTGTAAAAGTAAGCTATTTGCAAGTACCAGGATGGCCTTGTGGGGCAAGTGGGTTATTATGGTCCGGAACGTAATAACAGACTTGCTCATACGAGGCAGTGTTGGGAAAGCCGCGGTAATAAACACACTTAAATACGTGGAATGATACATATGTGTTGCCAAGGTGATAGTGTGTGAATGTTTGTGCGAGAATTGATACATGAATTGTGGGATTGGTGGATAATGCGTTACTACATATGCCTTTGGGATAGGCAGAAAACTGGTAATACAGTCCATTCCACATTCCTACTGACCACCTGTTTAATATAAACTAGAGTTGGATTCATACCACTTCCACAATGGTTACTTATACTTTATGATGTGAGACCCCAAGCCTTTAGTGCAATACGATCTCACCAACCCTATCCTTATAATTATTATAACAACGATTGCATACCAGAATGGTATTTCAAAATGAACATAGATACACAAAGAACGCGCAGGTCGTTCAGATAAACTGGGAGGACGTGTACGGATCCTCACCTCACTTCTCATTGCTTCACATTCGATTATTGATAGCTAACTGCAGGGAACGGGTGCCGCATTATATGGCACCCCAAATGCTTGTGGTTGAGGAATGGCGGAAGACATGGAAGACACAAAAGTTCCTTCTCGTCGAAAGATTAAGGCGACGGGGAGTTTGCCGTTAGGGGGGGGGGAGCAAATTATAAAGGCTTATGATGTTAAATCTGGCTTTATTACAAACACTTCTGCTTGATATTCGTTGTTTATTATTTTTAACTTATTATCTTCATATACTTACAGCACTTAAGATGTATCAGATATTGATGCACGTGATGACAAATGTATTATAAACTTGGTCCATTTGTAGCATGCATCTTCACTCTCCATTTATGGGTGTTACGAGTATTGAAAAAAAAAGTTGGTGATAGAACGAGCCACATCAACTGCTCCTTTAATAGAAGAGAGTTTGGCTTCTCAGCAAATCATGAAATTGTATTTAAGTATAATCATACAAAATATTTTAGATTTTATTATAAAGTATTTTATTTGAGAAGCACCGGACTTTATATTGTTAAGGTTTTTATGCTCTTGTGTTCATTGAGAAAAGATAGTTTATTTTAGTCCTTTTTAAGTCTTGAACATAGTCCATATTTGGATCCAATTAGAGTGTGTAACAACGTATCATTTCATTGTATGTTAACACTGTGATTCATATGGTGATACGAAAAAGCATAAGAAACTGAGATAAAGAATTAGGGAACACTGTAATCGCGGAGTAATTAAATTTACTCAAATTGAGCTTTATTTTGGTTTTTGAATTACAGAACGATATAGAGATAAAAAAAGAACCCAAGTTATAGATATTATTCTTTGTGATTCTTTGTCTTGGTCTGTTTTTTGCCGGTTCGGTTGTATTAGATGCCCGTGACTAGCTGTAACTGAGACATCTAACCCACAACTGTGTGTTCTATTATATTCTTTAGTAATTCTTTAGTATAATTATATGGTTTATCAAGTATTAAACATTATTATTGATATTTATCTGACAATTGTGAAAAATCCCGGTAAACTTTGATTGGTACAAGTCCGTGGTAACCGGACGTGATATGTATATCGTGATATTGTTGTGATTATGTGTGATGATACGAATTCTGGAAAATGATACACCGACTATAATGGTGTATATGCATAGTAATTAACAAAAACATTACAGTGACATTATGCGTCACCTACATGACAAGACAAAGTCGTGAATGAACTAACGACTCTGGGAATAAGTATTAGTAAACACGCATATCTTGTGTGCTATGCTAAGCGATTTCTGTAATGTCTCGGAAGAATCCGAGAGCACGTCATGGTCGACATCACACTAGTAAGGACCAATGATGCGAGGTTGGCATCCTTAGCCTTGAACAACGTGTTTAAACGGAGACTTGACGTTTAAGAGCGTAGTAAACCTTTAATGTTGATTATTAGGTTATCGGTGGCACCATTTAAGATTTCGACTTCCAGAAATAACTTAGTTTTGTGTCATAGACTGTGACATAAGGTATGAAAATAATCAAAGCCCGGGCACGCAAAACGAAGCAGTTCCCGGTTGGGGAAACGCCTTCGTTCCGGGCATAACATAAGGCAACAAATGTGCAAGGAACGATCGATTAAGCTTAAAAACACTTAAACGAACGTTATACGAGACTTTTATGATTAAAACGTATCATGCTCGGGTTTCGAGACGGTTATGCCCCATTTTTAAAATCGAGTCTTTTGACAGTAAGAACGCGAAAAACGGAGCCCGTTTCGCAAATCGAGAACGCTTCTGGGACCCGAAAATGAATCTAAACGCAAACGGAAGATAAACGTCATCTTTTAACACGAAAAGACGAAGCACTAGGTGGCCCACATGGATCCGCCATATATATGTATATTTTCTTTTTTATTTTTCATTTTACTTTCATAAAATTCCAAGAAAATTAACCTTCTCTCTCAAAAATCTGCTCCTAGACACCTGAATCCAGCTGATTATCTTCATAAACTTCAACAAATCAAAGGTATAAACCTTGATTCTTATGATTCTAATCTCATTTCCTTGATTAAACGCGATTTCTAGCCGAAAAACTCATTTTAATCCAAGAATTTTGAAGGTTTAAAGATGTTTATGGGCTGAATAAGAACACCTTGGTATTCCCCTGGTGTTATATGGCAGCCATGCTCACATATCTTTGGCGTTTGATACCCTAATCACACCTATTCGACAAAAATCGCTTAACCATTTGATTAACCGAAAAACAATGAACCAAAGCTTGATTGACTTAAGTTCTAGCATATTTGGGTTGTACTTGATGTGTAGGTACTGAATATAGCACCCACCCACTTCTGGACTCACAAGAAGTGCTTGGAATCGAAGCTTTCGCTAGGTATATCATCCGAAAACCAAAACTAGCATAGGCAGAATCTTGTTTTAGCTAGAACATGGTCCGTGAAACTTGGATTGAGCTAAAACTTGGTGTGATGATGTAGGGTATTGATAGGAAGTCCCACGTAAAATTTAGAATTTTTGAATTTTCTATGATTTTTGGTGAATTTCTAACTGTTTTATTGAAAGAATTTTGGAAAAATATCAAACGAAGTCAATAAATCACCAAATTTTACAGACTCACTAAAGAACTATATGGGGAATGTTATGCGAAAATTCAGAGTCAATTGGTTGAGTTTTGATTTGAACTAAAAATCCGTTTTTTTGCGAGTTTTCGGTAGCGGGAACGCACCGAAACGAAATCGGAAAAATCTAAAAATTTTGTGAGAAGTTTCTAGACATGTAAAAGGTGTTCTGGAATTGTTTTGGAACTTTTTGACCACTGATTCTAATTAATGTTAATTATTTGATTAAATATTGGTTTATAAATAATTTATTTAAATATAAGTAAAATGCCAAAATAAATTTCCAGAAAAATTTCCCATAATCTAAAGATCTTTACTGAGTTATATAAAAATTTACAGATTTTTATTCAAATTATAGATTAAATGAGAATTTATGGAATTAAAAATGAGTTATTTTAAATCAATTTCGGCAATTTACCGTATAACGAACCTGCCGGAACTGGGAATTGACCCAACCCGAAAAATACTATAATTGGAACACTGGAAGTATTCCGGGAGATTCCCGGGAAAATTGGGCACTATGGGTGTGTCCTAAGATAATTCGGGAGAATTCCAGACGGTGAAAATGGAAACTCAAATTTGGGTAACCTAGACTCCCCAAATACTCAAATTCCCTTGATGAAAAGTTAACATTCTTAAATAACCACGTGTTGGCATTATTGGTATTCCCGTACCATTATCGGAACAGGTTGAACTACTGACTTTGGCTGGCACGCGAAACGGTGCCCGGAAGCCAAACAGAAAACTAATACTACCCCGACGTCCATCACCATACTTGTGTCCTATACACTCAGTCCAAAGTAAAAACTCCTGACCAGATCCAAGTTATAACCATTACCAACTTAGATACTGATTTGAGTCCGTACTTGCATGGGTATTATTAAAGTTGATCCAGTTGCTTGATCACTCGTGTGTTGAAACTACTACTCGCACTGTGAGTTTCACTTCCCCACTTTTGAATGATTTTACTGTTTTCTGGGACTTGCATGTTATAAACTGTGTTGAGTACACCAATCTGGGAGTGGGTTTTACTCTCCCACTTCTAAACTGTGATACTGTTTCTGAAATGATTGGCATATTACGAAATTGTATTAATTGCACCAACTTGTGAGATGTGAATTATCTAACACACGAACTACCCCCCATTACAGGTGATTAATATGAGCCGTGGGCAGTGGATAGTACTATTGGTATGACGAACCCAGGCCGCGCCCGATAGGAAGGTCGGCAACCAGGTCTGCACGTGTCCTAAAATCGGTTATGTTGTTAGGCATAACTACACTGGGGCGTTGAACTGCACGTAACGCAGTGGGTGGACCGGGAGTGTCTTTGTGACACACACCCGGGTAAAACAGTCAGGTTTCACTTGCTACCTCGTGTAATTCCATCTGCGACTATGATTGTGACGTCATTGTGACTAAGACTGTGACAGTCACTACGACTATGACTGTAACCGTCATTGTGACTTGGACCAGTGCAATTAAACTTGTTCACACATATTGTTAGACAACAATTAACCAGTGGAACTCAGCGGCGTTTAGCTTGACCTTTTTAAAACTAACATGCATTTCAGGTAACTTGAGATTGATGTGATCATGTATGTTGTTCAAGATGTGTTTGTAGACGAATCCTGATATAGACGCATGCAGCTTAGAAGACTTATGTGGTTCATGGGAACACGCAGTTGTAACATACATGTAGTATGTAATCAACGTTTTGTAAGCAATAAAATGTAGTGTTTTATAAACAATGTGCTTGTACCAGAGGTGTCTTTGCATCCCATATTTTTTCTCTTCTGCTGCAAGTTGGGATGTGACAATTTACATTAGACCTGCCAAAGTGCCAAGTAGTTCAAAGCACAACCACACAATCCGAATTGTCAAATCCCAAACATAGTACAATTATTTGATGAAAAAAATAAAAATTAAGCTCATGCAAATTTTATATTAATGCGCTATATGACTGGGTCTTTGCTTTATGTCAAAAAATATTGTTAAGATTAAGAGTATAAACAATCCATATATAATTGGTATTTCAAACCAAAATGTTATTACGATTTCAGTCAAAGTCAGTCAACGGGGCAGTCTAAGCTGG